>JMSD01000005.1:96351-330247 GCA_000715435.1 Paramecium caudatum
CTCAAATATTAATATGATTATAATTAATTTATATATTTTCATTTCTAAAATTTTATAAATAAAAAATATATATTAGAATCAGAAAAATTATTCTCGTCGTAAGTGTTTACTAACTACATAAAATATTCTATTGAATTCTAATGAAATATAATATTAACATCGGTATATATCAGAATCAATCATCTTCCAAGGATTCATCATCCTCCTCTTCCTCTCCTGAATATTCACCCAAATCTTCCTCTTCACCTTCAATCTTCAATCCCAAATAATTTCCCAAAGCATTAGGAATAACTTAATTAATGAATTAGGATCCTAATTCATAATCAAATTGTTTTCTTTCTTCCTTTTCACATTCATCTTAAATAACTTCTACATCTTCAAAGAAATGGAAGAATGTTGGGGCTTTTTCTTCCTTTTATATTTCTCTAACTTATCCAGTCTTCTTATTCTTTTATTGTTTTTTAACAATTTTTTTAGTTATATTCTTACCAGCTTTCCAATTAATTTATGATCCCTTCAAAACTGATGGTTATTCATCTTCTTCATCTTCAAATTTATATTCTTTAGTCAATGTACAAGCATCGAAATATTCATTGTCAGCAAATTCAAATTTCAGTGTGAAATCCTTTCCATTTTCACCTAGTTCAGCTTCCACTGATAAAAGATATTTCAAAATATCCTTATCTGATTCAGAAAGCAATTTTCCGGTCAATGAATTATTAATCAATACTTGCCCCCAATAATGTTATAGTGGAGAAGCTTAAGATTATTTATTTTCAATGGCATAAGCATCTGCCTCTTTAATCTCTTCTTCTGTTGGAGCTCTTATTCCTTTGATGATAGCATTAATTTCCTTTTATAATGGAAGAACACTTCTGAGATATTCAGTTTGGAGTTAGTGTATTTTCTTTTAGGCCTAGATCTCAGATTCTTACCATTTAGTGAGGTAATGATTAATAGCTATGGCTGTTGTTTGTTATTTTGGTGGGAGTTGTTTAATTGCTTCAATTAATTCGCTATCCATTGATTAAAATAAATAAATTCAATTAATACTATTATCTAAATCACACACTTTTAATTTGAACTTTTAAAAGAGAGACTAATAATTAATTTTCTATAATTATTGGGACTCTTAATATATTTCTAACTCCAAGTAGAGTCTCTATCGATTGCTGAGAATGATATCGCAATATTTCAGAGCTTCCTAGAGTCAACAAATAATGTTACGTTGAAATCTTCATATTCACATTAATTGTTGGCCAAATACTTTTTCTTTAGATTAAATTATTTGATAGCTGATTCCATTCCTGAATTATATTTATGAAATAGTTGACAAAAATGTTCATACATTTATTACTTTTCTTCACCATCAAATAATGTAAACTCTCCAATCAATTTCCTATAAACTGATTTGATTATTGTCTTTGTTTAAGTTCTTTATGTATCATAAAGTATATGATCTTCTGTATTATCTTCAATTAGATATCTTGCTAATAAATTTGCTTATTCCTCTTATAGATCAAATGGTGCTTTTTATAGTCTATTTTAAGTTTCCTCAAGAGTTAGAAATTCATCATCATCCTCACATAAGATTAATTCCTATGTGGCATAGTCTATATTATTGCTTAACAATTTAATTTTGAGATTTCCTATCAGTTCTTTAATATCATAGGAATTAACTTTAGCATTTGGTTTTTTATTTGGTTAAGATAATTGAAGTTATAATTTTTATGGACTAGCATTGTTGGTATTTCTGGGACTTCCATAAATTGGACTGCCATACATTGTATTTACATGTTTTATTCCTATTGACTGATAAGATGCTCCATCCTAAGAGTCCTAATCATCTCTTCTTTAATTAAGTTCTTCAATCTATTTTTTTAACATATTTATTCGATCTTATAATTTCTCTTTTTCTTTTGTTTCAATAGATTTAAATACATCATAACTATGCTACAATTCACCATTCTTCAATTCTAGATCTTCTATTTGTTTTTTATTAACTTAAATTGTCTTTGTTTAACTTGCTAATTATTATTATAATTCATCAATTTTCTTAACATAATCTTCAGGGGGCGTTTATTTTTTTGTATTTTACATTTCCTGCCTCATGAATATCATATGTTTATTGACAGTGTCAAATTGCTTTTCTATTTCTCTTAATTTAGTGCTTATTCGATCCTTCTCATTTTTTAATTGTAATTAATTATTTTGCAATTTATGATTCTCTTATTATAAGTTGAGCACTAATTGAGAGAGATTTAGGTTATCTTATTTATAAGCCTACGCCAAATTAGCTTATATTTAATCTTTTAGTGATTAATTCACCAACCCAGTTTCATTTGTGTCTTAATGACTTTTGCTGCTGATATACAATTATAATTTGTGATAGGAATCCTTCATTTCCTCAATCTCAATTTCTAATTCAAGTCTTCTTGTTCGTTCAGGATTTCTCTTTAGTTCGAAAATCTAATTTTCAAGCTCCTTAATCTATTTACTCTACTCTTTTATTTTAGCTCTTTGTGAGATAATGATTTGAAACTAAATACATTAAAAGCATTACATCTTTTTAAGTTTCATTAGTTTTCGATACCACTTTCTCAAAATTAGCATGCTCTTGCCTCTCTTTCTTAAGTTCAAATTTAATTTATAGCAATTCCTTCTTTAAACGTAAATTATCTTCATACAACCCTTCTTTATCATAAGGCATTTGCATTGGCATTTATCTTTATATTTATCAAACCAACCTTTGTTTTTTATTTTCCTTTATTCGAAATGATGTACTGCTACTATCATATAATTTTGATTGCTATTGAGAACTTAGGCTAGTGAGGGGTCTTTACATGAAAATTATTTTTATTAAAAAAACTCATAAACCTTTTTATTTTGGTACTTTCATTGGCCATATTACTGATTGGTTCATCATTTTATTGAGTATTTCTGCACCCAAAACTTTAGCCAATTATCTAGCCCTAGTCTTAGCGACTTTCTTATATTTATAAATTACCTCTAGAGCACTGGAAATAGAAATAGAAATTGATTATTTAAACAATCAATTAAAAGGAGATGCCAGTTAACTAATTAAATGCTATAATACATTGAGAATATGGAGGCCTAATATGTTAATTGCTGCTAAAAACCCCCAAGCTAAAATTGTTAGTATCATAGTAGCCCAAAATATAAATGAATTTGCTTGTTTAACCTCATTTTCATTTACTCTTGTCTCAAACACCCATATTTAATCTCCTGAAGCTTCATCTATTTCTTCCCACCAACGTAATCCCACTAACAACCTACCAGTAATATTTTTAGTCACCCAAAAATCTATAGCTCCCAATACTATTACAATTTCAGGAATAGTCCATCTGCATTAATATAAAATAATACGCTTCTCTTATGAATATGCCTCCAAATAAATAAAAAGCAACTGCAAAGCCTTTAATCGCAAAGTGAAAAAGTGCTGCAGTAGGATGATCAGATTGAGTGTAGTCAAAATTGTAATCTCCCATCTACTCCTTATAAAATCCATGCAAACCGAGTACACTAGTACTTAACTATTGGTAAATGTGAATTGGTACATCATTCTTATTTTTTTCACGATACTATTTGTATTCATCAATCTTACTAGCAGAGGGCTGTTGGAGATTGCTTGCATTAAGTTACGACACGACTAAATTTGGGTTTGAGGGATCAGGGGCAAGATACTGATGAAATTATTGTTGACTATTCAACTATTGAATCTACTCCTTTGTAGGCACAGGAATATTTGGGTCAATGAGATGTTGGTATGGATTTTATTAATTCATTATTTTTATTGTAATTCAATTTAATAGAAAAATGGCCATTGTTTACCACTTAATATTAAATTCCCATTACGATAAGCTATGCCGTTTAACACCTTATTGAACATGGGATCTGTGTAACCTGCTCCCTTCACACTCTCTACATCTTACAAAAGCCCAGTGAAGTCTAAAATATCAAGCAGTTTGCCATTTTAAGGATCGATTTAGGCGATTAGTGGGGTTTCATATATATTAGCCATAACAGTGCCATCACCCATAAATTCCAATTCATTTAATTTATTTAATTCATTTCCGTTTTCCAATTTTACACTTACAGTCTTTTTAACTTTAAAACTAACTGGATCTACATGATACAATCTATTTGTTCCATCAGAAATAAGTAACATAGGTTCACTGTCCTTGGAAAGGTAAGATGTCATTCCCCAACCTTCCTGAATCTCTGGAGGTATTTCCAACTCTGATTGCAATTCCAATTTATTATTTAATCTAAATGCTTTCCTCTCCTTCCATGTAAGCATAAAGACTTCGTTGTCACCGTTTTTATATTTTACTGATGAACATCCCTCTCCAAAATAATCCTTTCCTATTGCCTATCTATTCTGTAATTTGATATCCTTTGGATCAAAGAAATTTTAAATGTAATGAATCTCAGAGTCACCATAAAGACCTGTACTTTCAAGAAGCACATCATCAGAGACAAAGGTTAGTCCCTCAGTAAAGAAAAGTAAATCACCTGGTCTAGGGATTCTGTTCTTTATAGAATAGCTGGTTTTATCAGAAGCCTTGAAGAGTTTTTCTTCCTAAGCTTTTGCCAGCAGAAGTAGGGCAAATAAATATATCATTTATAATAATGTCGAAAAACAATAAACTAATTGATATTGCTAAATATTTACGTCGATTCGCATATCGAGTATAGGATGTAATTAAGTACAGAATGTTGGTCAATCAAAAACATGTCTTATTTGTTGGTGGAAATTAAAACCCACTTACACCAATGCTTTATAGACAATTTTTAGGAAATTGGCAAATTGGACATTTAGGTTTGAATGAGGAATTAACTCCATAACCTCATTTTAAATTAAATATAGAGGAAGAGCTCTAATCATTGATTACGCAAGCTAAAGGTCATAGCACACACTATGATGCAATTATCATTTTAGAGGATCAATAAAAATAGAGTGAAGAGTATACTATTTTACTAAACTAGTTATGAGTTCTATCAGAATGAAGTTAGAAGAGCTTTATTAGCTTCTCATTTAGCAACAAAAATTTTAGCATCAAATGGAATGCTTTGCTTTGCTATAGATTCTAGGAGTTATTTTGATACAAAAAGTGCAAGTGTTTTACCAACTGCAAAAATAATTAAGGATTGTTAATTAGCACATTTGTGTACTAATTTAGGTGAAAGAGATGATTTAGAGACTGATACTCTTGTATTAGGTACATTGATTGAAGAGGATAAATATGCTGACATTGTCAAATATATAAAATTATGGGCTGATGGGATTAAGAGACCTGCTAGTGGAACATTTGTACAATTTAAATTGAGTTCACACTCAAAACCTATCATCTACCCAGAGTTGTTGTGATATATTTAATGTATGATAAAGCAAATGTCAGTTATGCCCTTGTAGCTCAGTTGGTTAGAGCGCGAGTCTCATAATCTCGAGGTCGTGGGTTCGACACCCACCAAAGGCAGTTTTTTCCTTTTTTATTGAATGGGTTTTTGTAAATATATTTAATTAATAATGCAAAAAGTCTTGAAGTACAGCTTTGGTGTGTTGCAAAGACCCAAACTACATATCTATGATAAGGGTGGTAAGCACGTACCATCAGGAATCAGAGCTACCATTCATGGTGGAACTAGTTTTTCAGGAATCTACATGGGAGGCATTCTTGGTAACATTGGGTCTGAATTAATATTCCCACACAACCATTAGTACAAGTTATTGTGATTAGAGGTATAATTATGAAGACCATGTCAGAGAATTAAAGACTACTTCAGGTCCAGGTTAAAATTGGTTGTTGCATGACATGAATTATGATAATAAGGATATGATTGCATGGACAATGAAAAATTCAAATGTTGTTGTCAATCTACTTGGTCCAAGAAGACATCTTAAAAATAGAAAGGATTTTGAATGGATTAATATCACTGTTCCTAAGAGAATTGCAGAAGCATGTGCCAAAAATCCAGGTGTTATTAGATTCATTCATTTTTCAGCTGCAGGTGCTACATCAACTGCTTAATCTCTTGATTTATAAACTAAATACATTGGAGAATAAGAAGTACTATTCATATATATATAGGTATTAAATGCATTCCCAAATGCTACCATATTCAGACCAAGTGTCATGGTAGGTGATAATGATGAGTTTGCCTATCATTGGTAAGTCTAAAAGAGATATCTCCATAACTTTAACATTGTACCAGATGATTGTTAAGCTAAGAGACAACCAGTATTACATTATTTAATTAAAGATCTTTGTTTAAGATGTTGCTTAAGCTTTATTAAATGCCCTTAAAATGCCAGAAACAATTGGATAGACTTATGAATTAGGAGGACCACATGTTTACACTCTATTAGAATGTTATGAAATGTTCCACAATATTATTTAGAGACCACCAAAACTTGCACATATTGATAAGTTACTTTTGCTTAAAATTGGTATATAATAATTAATATTCAGCTTAATACATTACAAATTGGAGATATTTCAATATTGATTTGATTTTGAAACATGGTGATGATATGATTGTTTAATAAGGATCTAAAACAATTGAAGATTTATGTGTTAGACCATTATCATTGACATAAGCCTTATAGAATATATTCTGGGATATTTAGGCTCGTTATGGAGGGTCAAATGAATTATATGAGAGATGATGATTTATCTCATAAGAAAATCAAATAATATTTATTCATTAATATTTCCTAAGTATTTCAAAAAGCTCTTTCTCAGTAACTGGTTTGACTAAATAGTCAGTCATTCCAATATCTAAGCACTTCTGCCGTTCAGATTGATCGGAATATCCACTACAACCCACTATAATTTAATGTGGATTTATGGACAAAATTTATTTAGTCGTTTATAGTCCATTCATTTATGGCATTTCAACATCCATAAAAATTAATTTATAACCTTAACATTAGTTACAACATTTTTTATCACGAACCTTCTATATAGATTCCTTACCAGAAAGAACAGATTCTACATCAAATTAAAGTGAAATATTCTTTTATTATTCATTTAGCAATTTCTTGAACGCAAATACATTAAAGCAATCATCATCAACTATTAAATAATGAGAACATCCTGTCGAAATATAATCTTATGTAATTTTTTAATTGTCAAAAGTTGTGATTTCTTCTACTTCCTGGAACATTGGTTCAACTTTTGGTACCTTATAACTTGATACTTTTTTCTTTTAAGGTTCTTCAATTTATACATCAAAATAAAAAAATGAGAAGTGATCAATTTTATCTTTATTAGATTCTATGTTTAAACCAGAACAACCAATTGTTTAAGCTATTTAATTACTTATTACAAGTCCAAGACCAACACCTTATTCATTTAATTTCTTACTTTCTTCAGAATTTACTTTTGAGAAAGCCTTGAATAATACTTTTTATTCTTCTTCAGAAATTCCTATACCATCATCTCTAACACCAATTCGAAGTCTTTATTGAGATTATTTTTTTACAATAATCTCTATCTTTCCACAAGTGAATTTAAAGGCATTGCTTAACAAGTTAACAATGATTTATTTAATTCTATTTTTGTCAGATATTATTTGTTTTGGTAATTACTAGTCGAATTGCATTCCAATTTTAAACCCTTTATCTTAGCTTTTAATGCAAACATTTTTAGACATTCACCTATTAATTAATCTAAACTAAATGGTATTGCTGATATTTTGAATTTTCCATTCTTTATTTATGCCAAATCCAATAAATCATTAGAAAGATTTAACATATAATGAGAATTATCCATTGCTGCTTATAAATTTTCAGTAATTTCTGGATTGTTTCTTATGTTTGATTATTAAAGTACACATTCTATCATTTATATTATACATCCTAATGGTTATCTGTACTCATGACTTACGAATGATAACATTTTAGATTTTTAAATATCGTATTCTCGAAGATATCTAATTTTTTATCTATGGGTTACATCTCTACATAAAATTAAAATAGATCTATCTTTTGTTATTGTGAGAGTAAATTCAAGTAACTTCTCTGTATCATATTTAGAGAAACCATTAGCACAAGATTAAGATGTTGTTATATTTTTATTAGTATTTTACAATATACTACTAGTTGTTATGAATGTATTAACTGTTACAAAGTCTTACTTCTTTGATTTAATTAATTTATCTAATAAATCACGCATACTTATTGTTTGTAATTTATCTATCATTTATACTTCCATTAATGGCTATTTTACTGATCCAAACATATAATCCTTTGGTAAAAATACTGATCGACATAATTTTGAGTGGTTTAAATTCCCTAATTTTTATAGGATTGAGTCTCGTCTTGAAATTGGATCATCAATACTATCCTAAAATCTTAAATTATTTAATCCTTCTAGAGTATATAATATATCCATTTCTTAATCTTTTCCAAATAGCATTCTTGTTCCATTATTCATATATTATATTCTATATGGTTAATGTTTTTCATCACATACTTCTAATAAGATTAATCCTTCATGTAGATATTCTAAAGACTGAAATAATACTTCTGAATTGATATAACTGGATTTAATGTTACTAAAATTATCGATTAATCTTTCTGAACTATCTTTTAATCGATCAGTATAGAGTTGTTTATCTAAATCTGGATTTGATATTACTCTCTTTATAATTTATTGTGATTGATTTGATGAACATTTCATTTCTATTTTATTTAATGGACCTGTATCTAATTAAGTAGTTGTTACAAGTGAATTTTCTCTTCTATAGACTATGTGTAAACTTTGAACTAAAGAAACAAGTAAACAAGCTATCAATTAAGGTGTTTCTGAGTTGAATTCCAGATTAAAATGTACAAATATTTATTGAAAAAGTGACAATAATATTATTATACCATAATAGAGTGAAGCAGGATTAATGTAAGACATCATCTATTTATGATTTTTGATCTATTTATACATGTCTTTTGAAATCCCTTAAGTTATTATTAATTGAGCATAAGTAGCCCTAGATATATTGTTCGCATTCAAAATTATCAAACAAATCATATCAATGTGTAAACAGTATATAGTTCCTATAACCCTGACTTCTAACCTAGTATAGTTTAAAATAACCAACAGTAAGGACAACAAGCTGATTATTAAGAGACAGAGTAAATTACTTGTATTGCCAATTTCGGCATAATAGTATATAGCATATGACAATGTTAACCAATGAACCACTTATCCTTTTAACAAATATTTATCTCTCATTATTGGTATTCAATATTTAATAAATATAGTTTAATTTAATAATCTCATCATTAAAACTAGCCCCATTTACATCTTTTACTCATCAGAGTTATAGTACCTTTATTACTTATAACTTGAGTATCTGAATCAAATTTATTTATAAATACTGAAATATTAAAAACCAGAATGTTTATAAAATTCCTTCATGGTTGAATTTGACAATCACGAGATGGAGTACTGAAATTATGTAACATGCAATCTTTAGTATCAGAATCAATTCGTATTTTCTCTATGGATTTACATATTTCACTCACAAGATTACTTTGATTACTTTTCCATTCACAGATGGTTTTTACTATCCATTTACTGCTATACTTATTAATCTTCTTTCTCTCTTACTAACCCTTATTCAATTATTGAAACTTAAGTGCTTAACTATTCAGTTGCATAGCCTCCCTTTCCTATTTTAATTATTTTATAGCAGCTTAAATGTCGTTCGTTTATTTTAGTACATTTTATATTTACTCCACAGTGTACTCATTACCAAGTATTATTTGAATTTACTCAAATGGTGTCTTTTCAGGCTTTTTAGTCCCCTTTGTTATTTGTGTTTTTTTTGCAAAACTCATCAATCAATAGAGTTTTATATTTATTAAATAAATTAAGTTATTAAACTACAAACAGAAACAACTCATTTAATCATCTTCTATAACGTGGTTTTTTGAAGTTGAACCATAAATGTAATATACCTCTTGAAAAAACAGACTTGAATCCCATTCTATCAGAATAATCCCATTCTCTACATAAAATTTAGAATGCCAAATCTTCATAAGGAGGACCAGCTATGAATCTAATAATACAATAATCTGGATTTTCACATGTTTCAAGAGTATATTTTGGAGCCTATATTATAATTATTTTATTACTTATGTTTTATCAATTAATTCTGGATAAAATATATTAAATTTATAACCTTAAATTGCCTTGGGAGGGGGATTATCAACATCATAATGAGTCTTATTGTACATATTCCAATCAAAACCCATCTTAACTCTATTAAAATATTAAGGTCTTTTAAGTTTATGCTTTGATCCCCAAGATGGTTCTTATTTTTGAGGAACAACTTCATTAAAATAGACCTCATCCTCTTCTAAAGGCTTTGATCTTTCATATTCAAACATTTGTTAAGCTAAAATATCTAAACCTTCTATTCCATCTTCCAATTTACGATTGTTTGGGATCGAAAAATCAGGTAATTTATTTCTTGGCTTTTCCTTTTTTTTATTTGTTTTCTGTAATTCTATTGCTTTTTCTAATTCAACTTTTGCATTATTCAAAAGTTCTGTTAGTGTTGTTACTCTGTTATCTGTTAATTATTTTAAGTCATCATTTTCTAGAATATATTCATCATGATCAACTGGATCAGGACTTACACACTCATACTCTGTTTACTCTTAAATTTCAATTTAAAACTGTTTTTCTGGATGATTTCTTTCCACATTGATTTAAATATCCTTTGTATTTATACCATCATCTAAAACTAATTAATCATTTTATCTCATGCTCTTATATTTCAGTTCTTTACAAAACACTTCATAGTAGTTTTTCAATATCGCCTTGGCTTTTTTCACTTTCAGTTTTTTAAGAATCTTTTCCCAGTAATCAAAGTCAACTTTAAATTCTGCCCCCATATTAAGCATTTGATTAATCTCAGCTTCCAATTCATCATAACCTTCCCTTGTCTTTCCTTCAAACATAGCTTTGATTTCTTGTTTAAATTCAGGTTATATTCCAAATTTAGGACACTTAGGATCTTTTTCCTTTTACTCTCTCCATTCAACTTCAGCTTAAGCTATGGAAATAATCGAAGCCCAATAATCTTAAAAACTACTTCGATTATCAATTTCAATAGCTAATTGTTTCTTAGATTCATTAAGAATCATTCTTTGAGATTCATGATCAAGAGTTTTAATAAATTATGTAGGATTTTACATTATTGGCTCTAATTGTTTTTGATGCCCTATTTAACCCTATGATAACCTATAAAAATACTTTAAATATGCAACAAATTCGAACAAATTTATCAAATGGAACTTCTCTCTATTATTAAATTCTTATTAAAGGTCTTAGTTTTTCCACTTTTTCAAAAAAAGCATCTTCATTATCTATCCATTATTTATAGTTCTCCATTTACCTTTCTTTATTTAATCTATTCTTTTCTTCTTCAAGTTTAATTTTCTCTTCCTATTTTTTTTATCGTTGTGATTTCAATTTTTCAATTTCATGTAACATTTCATCCAACTTTTCTTTAAGTTCATTTTCTGACATTCCATTCATTCCTTTTTCATCAATTTTACTCTTCCATATTAGAGATTTAGCTAAATTTTTATCACCATAAGGATTGTCCTAATCTGTGTATCCAATCTTTTACAAATATTTATGCTTCATTTTGTCTAAGGATGCATATGCTTTAATTAGTTAGTTTTTTGTTTATGATTTATTAGTTTTCTAAATTTTCTTGATTTATGAATATTTTCTAGGGCTTCTATGTCTCGATTATGATGATGAAGATGATGATGATGGTGAAGATGACGATGATGAAAAAGAAAGTGATTCCGCTGATGAGTCCGAAGAGGACAATTCAAGCCTCTACTTTTTTTAATTTTCTGCCATTTAAATATAATTATTGAAACTCAATTCCAATTAGAATCTGAATGTTAATTGGGTTAAAAATCAAACTTCTTTTAAGATCCTGATAAGTAGAAATTAGAATTATTACTAGTTTTGAGAAACTATAATACATTAAAAGAATTACCTCCATTTCTTTTTTATAAAGTTCATTTTATTATCTAAGTTATTCAAGTTGATCATTTTGTAGATCTAAGGATTCTAAATGATGATTTATCTCATTTGTTTTTGATCTAACCAACTGATTTAATCTATCAATTTCTCCTTATAGAACAATTATTTTATTTTCTAAACCTAACTTTGTTTATGAGAGTTATGAGCATGCTGATTATAGTTATTCTCTATCCCTTTTTGTTAATTCTAATTCTTCAGTTAATTATTAAACTCTTTGGTCTACTAAATCTTTATTTTCGATTTCTTATCTATTTCTATTAACATTAATGGTATCTATGTCTCTTTCACTAGATAGATAAATTATTTAATTTACAATAATGATCTAAAAGAATTCATTTGTTAAAGCATTTATGCCATATTCTTTTTATAATCTATCTACAATTTATTTATCTCTTCATCTTTAACTCTTACTAAATCTCCTAATCTTGATATTTCAGATTATTATCTGTATTCATTTCGTCGCAACTCATTCACTGAATTCTCAAGTCGAATATATTTATTTCTCATTTCGTCCATTTCAATTTATTAAGAAGCATACTGATGTTTAAATCTATCTGATTCTTATAATTGAGATTCTACAGATTAAGCCTATTATACTGTTTAATTTTACTCTTTATCTCATAATTTCTAACTATATTTCAGCCTCCTTCATTTTTAAAATAGTTTACTCAAATTCATAATTTCTTCTCTTCAAATCTTCAATTTCCCTCTATCTGGAATCCAATTATTCTTTTAGTCTTCTTATTTCACTATCTAACCCTTAAGATGAAACCTGTTAATAATTAAATTCTAAATAATTTAACTTCTATTAAAGTGATTCAATTTCTTAAGTTCTAGCTTGTAAAAGTGCTTAAACACGATCAAGCTCTTTTGTTTAATGTTAGTTAATTAATTCATACTCACCTATTCTTTGAGATAGATTCATTCTTGTCATTTCCTCTTAATGAAACTTTTACCGCCAATCTTCTGCTTCAGTGACAGCTTAATTAAGCTCTTCTTAAAATTTATATATTTAATCATCAAATGATTTACTTCTCAAATCAGAACTTTATAAATATGAATAATTACTTTGATTTCAGTGATGAAAAATGTTAACTATAAATTCTGTCATATTCATTTTTAAGTAAATCAGCTTATTATTGTGATTGTTATTCCAGAAATTAATATTTTTATTTCAGCTATTCATGCTCAGTTAACAATTAATTGTATTTTGTTTCCTTATCACCGAATTGTATTTATTGTTAGGAATATTTTTACATTTGTAATTCATTTTATTTCAATCTATGTATAAGTTCCTGAATAGAATATCAAATTTACATTTTTTTCAAGCTCTGCTTGTTAGGACTAATTAAAGTAATAGTCACATTATTCTTTAAGTAATCTAAGATTTGGATCATTAGATGACTTAAGCCTCTCAATTTCATGTTACTATTATTTTATTCTTTCTTGAAGCTGTTAGATTAAATCATGATTTTTATCACTTTCTATCTTCTAACGATATGTATATGAATCTTGTTCAGCTTATCTAATTTTCTTTTAAAGTTCCAAATCATAAGATTATTACTATTATGGCTGTGGAGCAAATTGAGGCACAGAAGAATAATGGTTGAGCGGTACTTCAACCACTTCATAAATTTTTGGTTTGAGTATTGTTTTCATTCCAGGAGGTGCTTAAAGATTACCCATGACTTAAAATTTCGATACTGGAGACACAGATCTCGAGGGATGCTGTTAAATCAAATTAACTGGTTGTCTGATGGGACTAGTATTATTATACATTATTTTAATGAAAATTATATTTTATGTTTGCATTTCTCTATCAATGGGAGGATCAACACTTATGCTCACTCATTTATTTTTTTTCGACAATCTCAAACTATTCGCTTAGAAAGTCGTAGCATGCTTGTCCATATCTGACTTTATTTATGCTTTTGGGCTTTTGTTATATGTAGAACCACAATTCACTGATTATGACCATATAAGGTTAAAATTAGTCTATATTCATAGATGCACTATTCAAGGTGCTGTCACATAATTCGCTACAATTAGTGCATTTTTATGGAGTGCTTCAATCGCTTATTTTTCGTATATTTCAATCACGCAAGGGTAAAAAGGATTGCAGATTTTTGTGAAATTTTAAAATGCTATTTTCCTTGTCGGTAGTTTTGCGTATATCAAAGTATTTTCAATTCCAGCAATTTTGGCATTGATACCTTTATTTTTTAATTCTTATGCACCAACTCCCTCCAAAGTCCCCACAACTTGCTCTATTAGTTCTGATGATATTAACAAATCAATAGATGAAAATAGAAACCTTAGCCTCTTTCTAAACCTTTGCTTATTTTACATACCTCTACTTTTATCAGTTGTAGTGTCTGTATTTTTCATTCTAAGGACATACTTTAAAATTAAGAAAATTAAAAGTGAGTACGAATTACTAACAAGATAAATCAATATTTAATTAATTTTTTCAAGGAACTTAATTTTATACCCCTTAGCTTTGTTTTTGTGTTGGTTACCCTCATAATCAATATTTTTTATTTATGTTATAAACCCAAATTGGCTTAATTCATATATAGATTAATATGATTTAGATAAAACGGGACCCTACTAGTACATTAGAATATTTTAATACGGAATGAGTTTCTTGCAAGGCTTTAGTAATAGTCTAGTCTATTGGTTCAATAGTTATTAAATGAGACAAAAATTAGAGTCCTTGGAACGCATAAGCATGGAATAATAAAAAACCCAAACCATGTATTCGAATAATAACGAAAGCATAAGAAGTAGTTAAGTAAGCAATAGTTTAGAAAACTTGCAAGATATTTGATAATATATTTAATTTTTTATTGTTTATGCAAATCAATAAATCTGCAACAGAATACCTAGACAAAATTGGAAAAAATATACAATTCATTTAGGATTACTATTTATAGAAAGCTGATTAGTCAGAAAATCAAATTGTATAAAAATTCTCAAGAGTTTACAAATATATTGATGAGTCATATAGAGTAAATATTCAGATAATTTAGAATAAATATTTAAGTGAAGAAGATCTGTTTTCAGTTTATGGATTCTTTCTTTAAACAGTAAAGAAATTTAAACGAAAACTTGAAAACAAAATATATTATGATAAAACTGATTATGAGGCAACTCTTGAAAAATTTGAACGAAACTAAGTTAAACTGGTACCAGTATATAAAGAACTTATCCTCCAATCATAGAAGCTCTAGAGAATGGATTTGCAAACTTTATTAGATGCTAATATGGTTCATCATATTTACACGAAAAAAGAATTAGGGCAATTTGCTTTATAACTGTTAGACTTTTTAAATTTAGACTCAATAAAAGTTCCCAGAGAATTACTGAGCGATTTAATTAACGAAATAGTGATGAATTATAATGTAGTGCCTTATCATAATTTTACCCATGCATTTTAATTATCTTAGTTATTGTTTTCATGCTATATGAAATCAGATCTCAAGAAATTTTGCAATCAACTAGAGATATTCTCAGCTATACTTGCAGGATTGGGGCATGATCTCAATCATAGTATAAATTCAACTTATTTTATTTAGAGGGAGTAAACAATATGTATAAAATCAAAAAATCAAAAAAGTTTAATATATTGACATCTGAAATTGCTGTCCTTGAGAATATGCATTGTGCTACATTTTTTAATATCATCTAACTCAATAGAAAGCATGACTTTTTTCAATACATGACAAATGATGAAGAAAAAAACTTAGCAAAAAGATTAATTATTACATCAATCTTAGCTACAGATATGGTATTTCATATACTTATCCTAGAGTAAACATGCAAAATTATTAACACGCTTTTAAAAGAGAGTAGAGTGCACAAAATAATTTGATCAAGGGGAGAAAAATGATTTAATCGAAATGCAAAGATTTTCAAATGAGCGACTTGAGGATAGGATATTCATTCTTAATATTATGGTTCATGCTTGTGATATTTCTAATCCAACAATGAAATTCGAAAACTATATGAATTGGTCTTATTTATTGACTCAAGAGTTTAATGATTAAGTAATTATAAACCATAATTATAGACAATTAAAGAAGCTTAAATTGGTGTAGATGTGACAGGATTCTTAATATACAAAGACAAACCCTCATATTATGGAGGATAAATATTCTTTGCAAGTAAGTACAAATATATTTTAGAAACTCTTGTCTTACCTTTGTGGTCCTAAATTGGAGAAATGTATGCTGATCTTAAGTACTTACCAGAGGAAATAAATAAGAATTTAGAAATATTATAGTAAAAACTTAAATAATAATGATTTTTATCAATAAAATTTTGGGCAAGTTTTGCACCGCAAATCCAATATAACAATTCAACAGTAAACTCTAAAGCACTCAATATGGACCTCTATGTGAGTATATGAATCAACACAACAAATCTGTCGGAATAAAAACAATGAGCAAGACTATATTTGCTTTGCAAAGAGAATTATAAGCTGAGTAATCAAATCACGAATAGTTAAGTAAAGTGACAGAAGAAATAAAAGTAGCTGCATAAATAAAATTAGAACTTCTTACAAAGAAAAAAGTTCAATATCAGAACATATAGAAAAATTACTTAATTGTATAAAGATGTTGAAGATTAATAATTTGCCATCACAATATTTCCCAGAAATAAATAATAAAGAGAATATATAAAAAAAAGGTTGGCTTATCATGAATTAGATAAATTTGACGAATATTTTACATATACTAAAATGGATGCAATTGAGTTAAGTATTACTATTTACAATATTAGAATATGATGAAGAAGAAAGAAGATAGGAAATAATTGATAGTAGGCTTGATTAGATGAATCCTTTGGGCCTAGAACTGTTTGCTGAATTACCTGTTCTAACATATATAACCATCTAGCCAAATAATTTTGATTAAGTTTATTGTTTATCGATGATTATTGGCTCTGGAAATGTAGAGTTTAGAGAAATGGCTATTTTTGATGAATTAAATTTGCAAAAAGAATGGAATGAAAAAACACTGGATATATTAGAAGAATTCGCTGTTTGTTTTAAATAAGATGTCATCAATTTATCAGATGTATTAAAAACTTAATTTAAAGCCATTACAAAAAGGAATAGTAAAATATTTGACAGGTTTTGGATTAGAAGCTAAAGACGCCTATTATTTTGAGTTATTGGCTATAATGTCTGAATATTCAAATTACTTGACTTGGATGAAAGATTTGCATAACAAATTACATGAAAATCTGATTCATGCTTGACAACAAAATCTGTGTATAAAATTTGTTTTTATTGTTTTTAATATAATAATAATTGAAAAGTTTTGAATGTTTTTTTTCATTGAAATAGAGGAAAATAAATAAAATAAAAATACTCAAAGTCTCAGTAATGCCTTCTTAATTATTGCTTTATTTCTTAGATAACTACTTTTTTTGACTATCTTTGAATTGTAAATGTATGCAGGGTACTATTTTTTAAGAAATTGGAAACTAAAATATGAATTAAAGAAATACCCAATAATTCGAAAAGCTTATAAATAATCCGGGTTTTTGGTGTATTTGACAAGGTGGCTTATGTTGCTTATTTTGTTCTTCAAATATTGCATTAATTCGAAAAACTCTTATCCTTTTTCTTCTCCGAGTAATTTATAAATTATAAATTATTAGGAGGCAGCATAGGCTACAATTGCTTTTGAGATATTTTTATGTAAGTTAGTTGGATCCAATTCTTTAACTTGCTTAACTCGCTTCTTTGATTTTGATTGAATGACAAATTCATCACTTGATTCTTAAGTTTCGTAATCATAAGTCTATTTCAAGTTTTCTGATTCTTATTTGCACAAACAATCCTATTTATAAATTGCCTTTTCTTCTTTAGTTATATTGTTTTCTTCAATTAGATCCTATTTCTGGGGTGCAGTAACTAGTGGTTGAGCTTCATTTGGTAAAATGTAACAATATTGATATGCTGATGGATAAAAACATTAGTAGGGTGGTTGAGTGGCTGTAAAAACTACATAAGGTTGTTAGTAGAAACTATATTGCATTCCAATCTTATTATTGAGTTATGAGCCTGAATTTTGCATGGTTTAGAACGATAAAAGTTTAATGGATTATGCGTTTCTTTTAATGCACACCAAATAATATTAACGAAATCATTAAAATACTTACACGATATATAATAATCATATTTTATAGAGAGTTTTCTTTATTATTGCCTTTCCCCGAAGATGGCTGCTCTTCTATTAAATTTTCGAATTATAAATATAACACACTGATTCTTTTTTTATAAATTTATTTCTAATAATAGGAATAATTATTACATTAGTATTCTAAATAATCTAATGAAATCACAATCTTTAGTGAATTTCGATATGTGAGCAATATTCCTGAGTTTGTTGCTAATACGTTTCATCAAAGTTTAAAATTTTTAGGCCTTCTTCTCTCCAAGAATTTTAATTATTTCTTCGCGTTAATGTTAGGAATACAAAATAACAGCCTTTGCATAATTTTTTTGTATATTCGTAGAACACTTTAATTAATTCACCATATAGCATTTTTCTTTGTCCTAACTCCAGCCTTGTACTTCAAAACTTTCATCCTCTGAACTCCTCTCTTAATCTGATAGATTCTCCTGGGATTTTGTGTGGCAATCCTCCTTGTTTGATTTAATTTATGTTTTTTCTTAACTTTTTTTCTGACCCTCACATTCAATGATTTTTGAAGTGTTCATTTATTAAATTGGTTGAATTATGCTTTCAAATTATATCTAAGGTGGACATACAATCTATTAATAGTATAGTTAAGTAGGACAGTAGTAATAAACAGGCATGCAGGTGGTATAAAACATGTTGTTCATATGTATGTTTGGTTCTAAATTAATTAATGAATTTTGATTTCAGACATTGCTATTATATCATTAACTAGAAAATAATGATTCAGCGAGCCTACAGCTTTTAATATCCTAATTATTAAATATTTAAATACAAGGATTAATTTTAGTCACTTAAACTTATATGAATCTCTGAAAAGCATGAAAAAAACATACTTTTCATTTGAGTTATCCTGCTTAACCTTTTTGAGGTAATTTTTTGAATTAAGAAAAATCAAATGGGATAACTTTTGTGAGGAATATCCTTTTTCTTCTTTAGTTTTTATTTCATGTTGTTAAGTCTACCTTCTAACATTAGCAATATTTGAGCACAAAAAGTCTTGATTCTATGTAATTTAATTCTATCCAATCTGGCCTAAGAGGGAAAACAATAAGAAATTAAAATAATAGATTAAAAAACGAACTTATTTTCTTTCTCAGACAAAAACCTAAAGACTGTAAATTACTCCCTGTGTTTCCTCATGAAATTTGATTTTCGTCATAAAACTTGACAAAAGTAGAGAATGGTACAATATAAGGAGAGTTTTAATAATCTCATTTTATAAAAAAATAAAATAATATCATTTCAACCCTATCAATTCCTTATACTCATCCATCAAATTATTGAAATTTTAAGACTTTAATGATTTTTATGCTTTCTCTTCATATTTCGAAGCCTTTTAATCTTTCTTCTTAGACTTTGAAACCAATTTACGAATATTTTCTAAAAGTTCTTCAAATTCATATGAATCACGAACTTATACTCTCTTTTTTAAAGTAGACCAAGCAGTCAATTTATCATTAAGTGATACTTTATAATTTTTGAGAACCAAATTAAAATCGATATCAGCCTCACTTAAAGGATCTTACATTATGATATCGTTAACTAATTATTCATCGTCAACACTTGTTTTCATTAACATCCTCCAATAATTTAATGACTAGCACCAAAAATTCCTTAAATCATCATGACTTTTAGTTTTTATTTTATCTGCTATTTTAGACCATTATATATTCTGAGTGTCTAATTTGTTGAATTTTGGAAGATCTAAAATTTAAATCAATTAGGTGATTTAAGTTTCATCTTGTGTTATTTGATAGTAGGTAATCTTTTTAAATCTCTTTTTTTCTAAAATTATTGATAATGTTTACATGAACTACTATTAAGTATTATATTTTGCCAATCATCTCCAAATTATTCGTTTAATATATCATCCCAGTCTTCTTTAATAAAAGGAGTTTTTTTCTTTCATATTTATTTAAAATACCATTTTTTCTAGTATCCTTAAAAAGTAAACAACTTCTCCTACTTTCCAAATTAGATTTCGTGATTCATAGTTATGATCACCAAGCTGTCTTAATTTATCTTTAATATTTAGTGGTGTTCGATTCAAAACTTTGCTCAAAACATTAAATTTCCTTCCATATTAATTAATCAATTGCAATAATTATTGTTCTTCCTCTTAAGACCAATGACCTTTGTAATTGTCTGGATTCCATTTTGATTTGACAAATTTATAAACACTCTAAACTGTTCTGTTTGGAAGTGCTTTGGCTATTTCTAACCATGCTTTAGGCATTGTAGTTTTTTAGGAATTTACTATCAAACCTGAAAATTCATCTTCAGATAGGTTGTGAGATAATGCATAATTTTTTAAGCTTTCCTTAATGAGAGCTTCTTCCTCTTCTGTAAATTTCCCTTACTTTAAATTACTGTTTGTTTCTTTCTTTTTTATCCATTTTCTGTCAGCAGTTGAAACAGGGAATAAATTATCAAAATCGTCCATTAATTAAATGTTTATATTATACTTATTAGTGAATGTTTGTGCTCAAATTAATTTATTGTGGAAAATATATGATCCAAGTACCGGCACTGCTACAACAGATTAATCATTGACTGTTGGATAATATGGAAAAGAAGTTAGAGTTTACCCTGCAGATGGTAGTTCATTCAAAAGTGAATTTATGATTACAGGAAATTTACCCCTTAGCCCCTAATTTCCGATTGCTCGAATTAATGATTAATATGCTGCTTTTAAAGTTGGAATTATTGATACTAGTGGAGTTACACTTACTTTAGCAAAAAGTACTAATCCTTACTATTAATTTTCCTCCAATCAAATAACTTTTTATGCTTCTCCAAAATAATGCATAATCACTCCAAGCTTAGATTTTTCAACTATTCCTTATGGAGGAACCAGGAGTTTGACACTGGATCTATTGAGTTGCCTACCAATATCAAATATTCAAATATAAATGCTTTATAACACAATTACAAAGACAATAGTAATGACTAACTAATAGAGATATGCATCATTGTCGGTTTCTTCCCTAACTGCATCTATTGGAGAAAAAATTCAAGTATCCTTTACAGTGAATTCTACTTATTATTCCATTAGTTCAGTCAGTCTTACAGTAATAGATGCTGTATAAACTAATCCAGTTCCAACTTTGAGTAATATAAATACAGCAACCTGCTCTGGAACTAGTGAATCATTTAAATTAGGATGTGGCAAATCTGCTAATATTTATTACAGTTATTATTATCAAAATTAGCTCATAGACCTTGCTACTATAAAGACTTAATTGTAATTGTAAAAAAATGGAAAAGCGTACACAAACATTGATAATTACGAAGGATACGGAAAAATAAATTTGAAAGATTCCACCTAAACATAAATTACCTTGTCATGTTTAAGAAGTAATACTTAATATATTTTGATTTCAGTGTGCGAAGATGAGATTTCTTAATCATAATAAGTTTCACTATCATTCACTCGCTGTGATAATAAACTAACAATCACAAAAATCATTCTTTAATCATATTTATAATTTCATACAGTCAATTTGAGAGATATTGTTTGTGAAATAATGATATCTAAATCTCTTAAATCGAATCAGGTAAGTACAGATGATGGTCTATTTTGTAATAATGCTGCTTAATCAAAACAAAATGGAAATAAATATTACTAAAGCCTCACACCCTCTTAAATTTTACACAATTATACGTTATTCCTATATCCTGATTATGCCACTTCAAGTAATATTAGTATCAGTTAAATTGCTGTCAATAGTTACAAAATAGAAAATATTATCATTTCAACTCTTAAACCCACAGTTCCATAGGTAAATTAAGAATTTTTCATAGCAACTGATAAATATTTAAATTTCACTATATCATTAAAAAGTGATGGGTTTATCATAGTTGGATTAGATTTAACTTAATCAAACTTACCTAATTATTATTAATTTCATCATGGAATGAATTACAATAATATTCCTTTCATCTAATTTTAAAAGAAATATCTTCTTGCAAAATAACAATAGAATTTTTATTTTTCACTTAGTGACAAAAATTCATATTAATTAATGTATTTACTTTAAAGTGATCCATCAGATGGAGCCTAGTATTCCAGTTTAGTAGTGAGATCATTTTCACTTTTACAAATGCAAGAATCATATAAGATTATTCTCATTTTGAATGTATTCATACTTATATTTATATGAATTAAATATCACTCAACAGGTTCTGCCTCTTTTGCTCCTTCGGCCAATTTAGCCTCTTCAGCTGCCTTTGCTTCTTCTGCTAATCTTGCTTCCTCGGCCAATCTAGCTTCCTCTCTTGCTTACTCTTCTTCTATTCTCTTTCTTTCTTCTTCATCTCTTCTTTCTTATAAAACTCTAGCTGCTTCATCATAATCCTCTTTTGTGATATCAGATTTATTTATTCTTACAAAATGGAAATAAAACATCAATATTTCTTATTTGAAATTTTCTCCCATTTCATCAACAATAGGATTAGCAAGCATATTTATTGTAGTAATTGTTCTTATTTTTGCGATTTTCTTTAAATCATCAAATTTTGCTAATTAATTCTCCCTTAAATTTAAATAGTGAAGTTTTGGTAGTTAAATAACAGGGGTTTTGATTTTTGCAATTTTATTAGCTCTCACATTTAATTTTAATAAAGATGGTAGATTGCTCAAGGTTCTAAAATCTTTTAATTCATTGCCTTGCAAATATAATTCCTCTGATAAATCAATTATTTTACCCTCAATTTTGGCATATTTCCCAATCCTTCTGTTGTTTTGAGCTTGTTTTTTCCAAGTTCTAATATTTCTAAGTTAGGATGTCCCTCAAATTCAGCTGCTGTGTTTATTTCATTTTCAATTAGATTAAGTCTTCTTAATCTTTTCAATTAAACAGTCACTAAACGAGTAATTTTATTAGTTGATAAGTTCAAATACTACAAGTAGGGAAATACTTCTGGATCTTAAAAAAATGTAAGTTCTTTTATTTCATTTTTTGAAGCATTAAGTAGCACTAAATACCTAAGTATTACATGGATCTTTACTTTAATGGTAAAAGATTAGTAATATCTACTATTCTATTTTATGAAATATCTATATATCTGAGATTAAGATGCTTAATTTGAAACAGTCGATCAATGTCTTTTTCTGCTAAACTAAGTTTAACATAAGCAAAAGCAGTTTCAGTCTTACTTAACCCAGAAATACCCTAAAGAACTAACTCATTAAATTTCGCTGTATCCTCCCTTAGCTTTGCTTCATATTCCTCTCGAGCAATTCGTTCTTATTCTGCTTTTTCCTCTCTTTCCTTCCTTTCTATTTCTTCCCTTTCCTCTCTTTCTTTTCTCTCTTGCTCTTCTTTTTCTAAGCGTAACCGCTTTGTTTCTTCATCTTCTTCTGGTGGCTGTTCAACTGGCTATTCTTGCTATTCTGGAGCCTATTCCCCTTCTGGTGTTAGCTCTACTTACTATTCCTCGGCTTAAACTTCTTCCCCTTCCTATTCGACAGGCTATTCGATTTCTTATTCACTCATAATTAATAAATAAAATGACAGATTCAGATGAGTCTATAGACTCTGTAGAATTAGAGCATTCTATGCTTGTTGATGAATACAAGGAATTGATTAAAGAGCTATAAGAATTGTAACTTCAAAATGCCGATAAACCGAAGAAATAGGAAATGAATATAGAAAACTTTGAAGCACAATGGCAATAATTGCATAAAACAAAAAAATAATTAGAAGAGAAAATAGCTGAAATGCACTATTAGTAAAATATAAAATAAGAGTATTAAAATAAATAATTGTAGAGAATTAGAAGATTATTAGGATAAACTACTTTTAGTAAAGGAATAAATTTTAAAGTGTAATAAAGAACTTCAAGAAAAAGAAACATTAGTTAAAGTATTAAGTAAATAGCTAAAGGATATGTGAATAATAATTAATTAATAATTTCATCTAATTTCACACATTGAGAAGAGAGATGAAATATTGTTAGCAGTTTAACTTGGAAATACTTTCCAAAATTTTAATGTCTCATCTCCAGATCCAGTAAGAATTGTAGATTCATCTATATTATTTATAATAAAATACCTGGACTAGCTGAGAGATATAAAACTCTCTCTGAATGTCCTTCAAGTTAATGAATTTTTTTCATGCTTTGATATTACCATAAACATATAAGGTTCTTTTCATAACCATGAGTAGATACTAATTCATTTAATACTCTTGAAAACCTTAATTTACATACTTAAGAATCACAGTTAATACTAGTTAACTGTTGGTTAGTTAATGAACTATGAATCTTTATTGTTTTATCTTAATTTCCTCCTCCTGTTGCAAGTATACCACTTGAATTAGGATTCCAAGCAAGTGCTCTTATTGCAGCTTTATGTGATTTAATTTCCCATGAAACGTATTAACTATCTGGATTCAGATTTCCTCCTCTTAACTACCAAACAAATACTTTATTATCATTTCCACCAGATGCAAGTTAAAGTTCATTACCATCAAAAGTAACACCACAAACTTCTTATGTATGTCCTGCCAATTAAAATACTTAATAATTAGGTACTCTCATATCACATATGTTAATCATTTTATCTTTACATCCATATGCAAATACATTCTAATTTGCCCAACTAATTGTACTTATTCTTTTATTTGAAAAATGCATAGCACCTCCAAAAGCACTTTTATTATAATCCCAAAGTAACAATTAACCATCACAACAACCAATAGCTAATTATGAACCATTTGTATTCCATTGTAATGCAGTATAATAAGCTTCATGTTCATGTCCACTTAATGGTTCAGCTAATTAAAATACTTTAGAATTTTCAACATTATATAAATATACACATCTCTACAATCCTACAGCAATTAAATTGTTTTTCCCCCAATGTAGAGTATCTTAATAAAAATCATCCTCTAATCCTGGTGCATCTAATACCTTAATTGGTTAAATATCAATTTTTCTTTTTGGTGTTTCTGACTGCTATTTTGGTTGCATTTTATCATGTTTCTATTTATTAAAGTTCAAAATCGAGACATGTTTATTTTCATCAATGTCTAGAATATTCTCACTCAATAATTCTTCATAAGTATTCTCTTCCTCAATCTCAAATGGTTGAATTTACTTATTAAATAGATTCCTCGATACATTGAGCGGGATATATCTATCGCTGTAAGGTGATGCTTAAATCCCTCTATCAGGAGTAATTTACTTATGATTTGACTTTAGTAGAGACTTTGGTGTTTTCCATGGATTGACACTCTTAGGAGAATAAAAATCATTATTATTAGGTGATTGTACAGTAGTAGACTGATTTGCTTTATTTTACTTCTAAGTTTTGGTTGGAGTAGATAGAATATACTTTTTAGGGGAACTATTTTCTTAGTTCAGACTCTCTTATTGCATTTGAATTTAAATAATTATTGAACAAATTATAATGTTAAATTTTGCCACACTAAAATTGAGCTTAAAATTTTTTCATAATAATTCAATTTATGCTTTTATTTCATCGATTGTACTCCTATCATACTCTGTATCATCAATGAAATCTCTATATTCGTTCTATTAATAAGAATAAATATTTACTTCAAATTAAGATCGAAACTGTACTTTTAGTTAACCCACTTCACTTGAGTTTATCCTTTTATTTTTAAGTGATTCAAATAATATTAACATTTGTTGAATCAATTATACTTTATATGTTTTGACATGTGTAATCTCTAATTATTAGTAAAGTGGATTATTTTGTATTTAATCACTATTCTTATAATGATTCAAATATATTTAAATAATCTGTGTTTCTTGGACATCATAATTTATAAGAAGACTGAAAAAGAACCAACCAGAAATTTATGTTACATTCTATTGTTAACATTTACTTGTGTTAATCAATTCAATTGTCTAAATTATTGGACTCAATCTCAAATATCTTTCAAAATTGATCAAATTTTCAATTATTAATTTAAACTAAAGTACTACAACAAATTACTTAGAATTAGAAAATCTCAGATGGGAATTGCTCATCATAATTTGAAAAAATAAATGAAATCCAACAATTATCTATTTAAGTCTCATTAAACATAATTTTATTGTTTTTATTTTCTGTAAAGTCCATTGCTAAAATATATGCAAACCAAATCTCATTATCTCTGAAAAAGTTAATCAATACATTATCATCTAAGAGTTCAATCAAAATTCTTCTCTTATAATCAGAATAATCTAATTATTAAAAATTTTACTTTGATTTCCATTCTCACTTTAAACCACAAAATCATACATAATATCTTGAAGGAACAGTTCTTTACTTAAATTTTATGCCAATTTCTCCATTTCACTAATATCTATACCTTAAGTATTTTTCATATATATTCTTATAAATTCTAAAGCCTTATTAACATATCTTAATCTTTTTTTGAGAGACAACTTCTCTTCTATATCCTCTAAAGTCATCTCAGGGTTTTCTGCTAACGAAAATTGTGCTAGCTTTAATAGTAATTGTATAGTTTATAAAACTATTTCATAATCCCCTTTGGCTGCTTTAACCACCAATTATTTTTTCTGTATTTAAAGTTTTTCTAATTCAGTTCCTTATATATCAAAGTCTTAATTATATTCAAGATATTGAATAAATTCTTTCATGTTTCTTTTAAAAAGTTTATTGGCTATAACTCCAGATGTTTAGATTAATTTGTATTGATTTAGTACTTGTAATGATTCTTTCAAAATTTCAGCCACCTAAAGTTTTGTAAGCCCCTTTGGGGGTTTCTCATAAGAAGCAATCAAATAATCAAATTAATCATAAATTGATTAAATACTTCTTCTGTATTCTTCCCCTTCAATATCTTTTTCTAATGATTTACATTTTTAAGCTAAATATTATACAAAATAAGAGAATGTTGCAAAAGGATACATATAATTATAAAAACTTTAAATTAAATGATTAAGGGAAAGGGCACAAACAACTTCCTCAATCGTTTTAAGTGCTTCTTTTAATGGTTATAACATCTCAGGTTAGAGTTCCTTATAATATAAGAATATTTCTTGTTTTTCAAGTACTTTATCAATAGTAATTTAAGGAGTCTTAGATAATTTAAGAATTCTTTTAATTTTCTCATGTATATTTGCATTAGGATTTAGCTAAATTAAATCTAATTAAAATTATAATTTTACTTTTTTATGCAGCAAAAGTCAATATCTCATCAAAAGAATTTTAAGCCAAGCTGATTTTGAAGTCTTAAAATGAAAAATATATTGGAAAATGATGATGCATATATTACGCTCTTTCCTTTAACTTAGATTTGTCACTTTTGATAATATGAATCATTAATTATTTTAATGTAGCCAATGCTTAAGTTTCTTGAGTTAAAATATTTTTCATTGAAAGATCAAATAATTACTATTTGTTTTAAAAACTATTAATTATATTTCTAATTCCTGTTAATTCTCCAAAAAAATAAAGTAAAAATCCAACAAGTTGTTTTATATCTTTACAATTTTAGTATAGTTCAGTCATTTAGGTCTAAAATTAGAGATAAAATTACATGTTCAACATCAACATTAATACTGATACTTAATGATTAATCTGTGTAATTAGTAGCCCTAGAAGAATTTAATCTTGAACTTTACTCGAATGTCTCATAAATATATTTACTAAACCCATTTTTAAAGTGTTGGTTGTTTTTTTATTCTTCAGAAATGCGATCATTTCCGGCCGCTCTACTCTTTTGGTAAAAGCTAGGTTCATTTTCAAATAAGTGCACTAATTTATCAATTTATCTGTAAACAATCTAAAGCTATTAAACAGAATAGTTTTCAATTGCTTCATTGCATTCAAGATTATAAACTTATTAATTAATGAATTTTTTAGTGGTTAATGGGGCTAGAATTTTCCATATTAATTGAGTTGTACTGGCTACTTTCTTTGATTTTGTATTTCTTTCTTCATAATCATTTTGTAGAGTTCTGCTAACCAATGAATAATAAGCTTTTAAAGCTTTCTCTTTTACAATATTTCCCTTGCATACATATACATTCCCTTTCTCTGTAACCCATGGTGGAATTCTTTCTGTTTCATCGTAAAATTTGGAAATATATTCTGAATGATGTATTCTTTGATAGACTTTTTCTAGATCTAATTGATACTAATGTTACAGTTCAACATTAGTAAAAAATTAGCAGTCCTCTTATATAATTATCTACAAAATTTAAGAACAACTCTCTTCTACTCCAAAAGCTCTCACTAATCTTTCAAGTGGGAAATCTGGATCAGCTTGACTTATAAATTCCATATGAGTGACCTTAATAGCAGTGAAAAAACAATCAACTGGTCTCATTCTTACGATAAATTCAATTGCGTTATCAGCTATGCAAACATAATGCTCTGGTTAATTGTATAATTGTGATTCATTAATATCTGAATGATCAAATATTCTATGTACTGTCATTTTACCAATTTAATATAAATTATGAGGAATTTCAGATTTATTCTCTTTATTTAACTCTATTTTCTCAACTGCTTCCATAGAAGTATCTCTATATATAGATTATTATAAATAAGCAAATGAATGAAACTTTGATGCTTATGAATCTAAACTTCTTAAATATTAAACATGAGCCATATCAATAAATTAAGCAAATATATAATTATCAATATGAAACAATGATAATTATTACTCCTTATAAACTGATTTTAAGACACAATTTGTTTGGAGAGTCAACATTTCCTTTTATTTATAATGTATTCTACTCTCATCAAGACAAACTCCATATGGTATTTCTTGATCAATTTTCATTTAAGGATATTTAATCATAAGGATCTAATATTCCGGTTTTATTTTCATCAACTGTTAATATCTAGTTAATGATGTTTTTTATTTGAACAAATAAAAGTCATCCATTGATCGAGTTTGTTACTCAAATTGTAAATAAATTTGTAATTGATCTCTTGTAGTTATAATTAGAAATATTCTTTAATCTTATTATAGTCTTTCAAAATGAGCATGATAGAATTATAAATTTTGTGATTCAAATTAATTTTTTATATCCAAATTATTATTATAAAGAGTAGACTACTTGATTGTAATAATTTCTGTAAAGCAATCACCATTTAATCCTAAATCGTATATCATTATGCTTGTATCCTCGAGATTTCCACTAGTATCATATTTTTCAAATAATCCAAAACATAAATTAAATTCCGCTACCACTTCTAATTATACTAATCCTTATTATGAAGTCCATGGAACCAAATCTTTAAATAAGCGGTTAAATTATTTTTTAAGCCTATCTTTCAATTACATCGAATAATTTTAGGCCGTATCTATTGATCTACAGGTTAACATCCCTGAGCTTCCTCCATAAATAAGGTTTTCTTGAAAGAATATTATTTAATTCACAAATTCACCATTCGTATTGAACCCTTTTTTTAACATCTAAAAGTTCTCTAAATCTCCTGTAAAAGTATATAAAAATATTTAGAACTCTGAAGCAACTGCCATAGTCCATAAATCATCTGTCTACTAAAATCCAACGGCTGTAATATTCTCTATGTGTGGTATTTATTTTTCTTTTTCCCTGAATGGAAATGTGTACTTTTTACCATCCTAAATAATTAACATTGATACATTAATATAATAAAAGTTTAGATCTTGTGTTTGGGGTGCATAAAAATAAAATTTTATTTTTGTTTCATTCACTACAAAATAAGCAAACCCATCCTATATTCCACTTAATGAATATGAATCGTCAAATTATATTTTTTCATAATGATAATTAATAAAATGACCCCTATAAATTGGTGTTTCTAATTTTTAAGATTAGAGTATACATTAATTAGAATTCGGAACGAATGCATTTGATTAAGGGAAAAATAGTGAATTTATTGGATTGATTGTAGTCTGTAATTTCTTGCTTTTGAAGTCTTAATACTTGACTTAAGTTTGTGATAATCGTGGCTGAGCTTATAACATATTTTTATTAATTAAATATAATCATGAATGATGGCTTTTACATGGCGCCTTTTCGTAGTCTAAAATGTTTCTCATTAAATATGAAAGAGTGGGGCATTCATCAACTAATTGATGATAATTAAATGATACTTGTATCAAAAGCATCACTTGTTACACTAAATCTTTTAGTTTATGATTTACTAGCCTCTCCATCACTAGCTTCTCGAATTTCTATTATTGTTTTAAGTGTCGGTAGTCCACCTTATCTTTGATTATGTGGTTTAGCCTTTTGCTTAGCATTAACAAACCACTAATGATTTATGGCATCTGAGAGAGAACAATTAGATAATAGCTTTTTTATTAGATCAAGTTGGCTTGAAGAAAATACGTGAACATATTGTGGATCTGTTGTCTTCATTTCTAAATAAATGTGTTAAAAAACATGTTAAAGTTTCTATGGTTTCGTCTATTAAATCATATTTAATAACTAAATCCTTCATAAACTTCTAGTACAGTTTTTGAGGATCACTTTTACGCTAATATTATCTAGTAATATACTTTAATCTCTGGATTAACTTTAGTAAAGTATGTAATCATGTATAACAGTATCCCTAATTAATAAAGATCAGATTATATGCATGGAGGTTAATTTTCATCAAAACCGCTCCAATAATATTTACTTAAATTTATCCATTTAAGGTATTCACCTATATCATCACCTGTTTAAAAAGCCTAAAATAAATGATAACTTTTACTGAATATACAAATCCAATTACAGCTATTTCTAATGATGAACTTTCTCTATTAATCAAAATATTCATTGCATTAATATTTCCATGATATGCCTAATGATCTTGAAGGTATCTCAAAAGTAATAATATCTGATATATTAACTAACCATATTTGGAAATGTTACTGTTGCTACTTGAACTTCCATAAATTGAATGTTATCTAATAAGAAGTTAAATACAGGTTCCCCTTCAAAATGTTCAGTAATCATAACATAATTATTGGTATCTTCATATATACTTTTAATTTTTAATATTGAATGATGTTTGCTTTCATGAAGCATTGCAAATGTTTCATCTAAGTATGGTTATGACTTACTAACTATATAGGCTGAGTAAGACTATCTATTCTTCATATGATAATTATACATTACTTTCTTTTTAATTATGGTATAAAAATCTTAAAACAGTTGCTCCTAGAGTCTATACTTCAAGAGCAAATTTTTCATAATGCAGAATTACTTAATCTAATTATACCACTGCTTTTGAACATCAAAACTACTGAAAAAAAGCACGATCTCATTGCCCAACACTATTAGATAACATTTTTTGTTGTTGTGTATTAATTGTTTTCTTTTTATTTGATACTAGGAAAGTTGTACATGATATTGACCAAATTTGAGTACATTTGGATATATTGTACATTGCTCTTTTCCTAATTTATTTTCATAAAGTATTGTAAGCTATTAACTGATTAATATTTATGTCAATCTTGGTTGATGATTCCATTCTTATTGTTTAGAATCTCCTAAGAAACCTTAAGCAGCCTTTCTGAATTCTCCATAATCAAAACTGTCCTCTCGGTGATGATGATGTTCAGCTGTTTGAGTTCTAACTACACCCCTCCCAAGTAATAAATTTTACATTAATTTAAATTATGCTGGCTTGTTGTGGAAAGAAATAAAAAATAGAAGTTGCCAATCTGCGTTCTTAACCTTTAAAAAATATAGAAATGAATCTATATGAGGATAGTGTGATTGGTCATTTTAAATTTTAACTTGAAGTATGAATTTCGAAATTATGTTTAGAAATTCACTTGGAGATTAGAAAGAGAAGCTACAGGAGAAGAAAGAGAGAAATAACTACAAAGATAAAAGGATATTGAAAGAATGAAATAAGAATAATAACAAAAGCTTTAAAAAGAAGAAGAAGAATTGGTTCGATTGCAATAACAAGTCGAATAATAATAATTCCTTTGTAAGGAAAAGAAGCAACTACACGATTAACTAAGTGATTTATTCACTAAACTAAAAAAAGATTATCTAATTACGTAAATCAAAAATGAATTGCTTAAAAAGATGATTGATGATGATAGGAAACAATAACAAGAAATAACTAATTATGAGTTTGCTAAGACTTGATTTTATAACTATTTTTTTTTCCTCTTATATATTAATGTTTAAAATCAATTATATATATAGTAATTTTCGATCACAAGTATTTTTGGTTGCTATGTTTTATATTGGAATGGTTTTTTGGCTGATGATCTCAGGAGCGTTGGATCAAATGGCTTTTTAGGGGTTTGAGGTCTGATGGATCTGGAATCCATAAATCGTTAAATAATATTTAAAATAATTATGTTGTGTAAGTCTCTTATAGAGATTGTCAATTTTATTTATATTACTCATTAACCAAATATATCAATAATTGATTGAGGATTCCAACTTGATCCAAATCCATACTACTGATTATGATATTATCCTGCTGGTACTGCTGGTAATACTACATCATCAATCAAATAATCAGATATTCCCTACAACATTTAAGCTGATATTTCTGTTTTATGTTATTCCCATTCTCTATGTAACAATGAACAATAAGTTTTTTGTAATTTACTCTTATCTTTAATATATTAATTAATTGTTGCTTATGCTTTTCCTACATATTACTATACTTATGGATTTGTATCCAATATCTAAAATGTAATTTTTTGTAAATTAGTACTGTACAGAAGAGCTGTTGAAACAGCCTTGATACCCTATTCACTTAATTAATTTTCATTCCTAAAATTAAGGAAAATCATTACAAAATTGTTAATCGAAGTTTTGTCACATTTATTGCCTTCAAAGCCTTAGATATATTTTCTAATCCTGGTTATCCAAGTTTTAGTCCAGAGTGAATCTGCAAATTTACTTATTAGTTAACAGAGCTTTTCCCATATAATTATAGAATGCATTTATTTACTATTTCAATGGAGAGGAATGTCCATTGTTTAACTTAAACAATCGATGCAAATAAATCTATAATCTGATTACAAGAAAAGTTTGTCAATCTTTTTATTGTAATTGACAAAACTTTTAGATCTGATTGTTATAATTATTTGACCATTTAATCAACTGATTCTTATTCTATTAGGGTGCTTTTAATTGTAATTTTAAGATTTTATAATTATCCTAATTTAGAACTTAATGTATTAAACAACAATTTGATTGATGGAATTTAATCAAGTTAGATTTAGAGAGTTTAATTGATCATTCTTACCAATTTATTTTCAGAAAATACTTTTACATCGCTCTGCTAAGAAATCTATCCAATTAAATCAATAAGTTCTAAATCAGGACAATCTTTGCCATCAGCGAATTCAATTCTAACTTTATCAGCTTAAGCAAAAACTTCACCTACTGACTTGAAACATCCAACTTATACTTGACTACCTTTTTGCAATTTGATATCAAGTGTTTTTATAGTACTTGATTCAAATAATTTGTTCGATATTACACGATAAGATTGACCCATTTTGAATTGTACTGTTTGGATATTCTTAATTGATTCAAAAAGTTTATCGTAACTTTAAATATGGTGATTATTTCTATATAGTAATAAATGCTTACCCAAAATTCAAATTTAGGTTATTTAATTGTTTAAATGATGAAGCCAGCTAATCAAATACTTCTTATGTAAATTATTTAGTGTCATGAAGGAAAAGTGACAAACTCTTGAGATTCTACATACCGTTAATAACTTCACTAAGTGATTTTATTGATACTTCATCAATTGAAGTGGCTGAGGAAATAACTATATTTAAATGCTACAATTAAGTATGTGATTTCAATGAGTCCAAATAGATTGAAAAAGATTTATCTAATTTATTATAAGGACTAATAGATAATGAAAGTTGCTCTAAACTTGATTTTTGAGTTTCTAATTTATGCCAATTCTAATTTGAGCAAACCTCTTAACCAAAAGATAAGTTCAATGATAGTAATTATATTCTAAAAACTGGTTATAAGTCCTCAAGATTTAGGTGTATGTCATCACTAAATCAATGCAAATTAGTACTCAAATACAAGACTAAGATGTTTAAGATTCAATTCCGCAATTGCTGTCAAAATGGATTTGATACCCTTTGCTGTAATTTTATTATTCAAATCAAAAGAGATATTTAATGATTCTAAAGTATTTTGATTTCTAATTAAAGTTGCTAAGGATTCCCCATCTTCATCTGAAAATTCATTGTTGACTCTAAGTTTTATATATTTATCTTACCCATGCTTCCATGAAAAAGATTTCAACTTAAGATGTGAAAGTGAATTCAATAATTGTTTGTAATGAGCATAGTGGAGGAAGCCCCTAAGATATTTAATATATTACTCAATAAAGATAGATAGATTTTCACATTGAAATCTTGATAAATTAACTGGATCTGTTGTTTAAATAATCAATTAAAGACTTTCGGAATCTGGAATTTGATAATCGTCTCCTGTCTAAATAATATGAGAATATGACATTTAATTTTATTATTTTTTTATAATTGTTCAATTGTAAAAAAAGTCTTTATATGACTTTAAGGTTTCATCTTCTTAGGCCAAAGATTAAAATTTAGATTTGCTCAGCTTGTTCTCAGGCAGCAGTTATTACTTTATCTCCTGCATTTTTTACTCTAAGATTAATTGATTACAATAATACATTTTCTCCTCTCGAAATCCTCCTCGAATTTTCGTAGGGATTCTTCTGATGCTTCATATACGATTTTAGTATTCTAGCCAGTTAATTCTATTAATTGGGTATTCTCTTGAATTTTTATATTTGTTTCTTTTCTTGTTTTTTTTCTTCCTTTTTCTTATATTTGACTATGTTATCTTCAGAAAAACTTTGCATATACCCATCTAATTTAAAGGTAATCTTTTTTTCTTTTTTATTTTCAGCCATATAATCTGACATACTAGGAATATCATCAATCAATGGGCTCATATATCCAGTTGGTTTACTGGGAGCAGAGCTTTCATTACTTGTGATAGTTTGCTCAATATTTTCCTTGATTTCTTCTTCTTCTTCTTTATCTTTTTCTTATTCTTCTTTAATCTGTTCCACAACTTCAAGTTTCTTTTCTTAGAATTAATCTATAAGATTTAAAGCCTTTTTTAAAGAAGTCAAATGTTACTCCTTTTAGTGTAGTTGCACCTCTATTTACTCATTATTTAACTCTTGTTTTGGTTTTTCCTCGACTATTTCCTGATTCACTGTTTATTTTTTTTCCTTAGGTTTAGCTATTTCTACTTTCTTTGGTTTTTTATACTATTCTTTCGGGTTAGCATTTATAATTTCTTTAATAACTTACTGTTGTTGACTTTTTTAATTGCTTGAATCTGAATTCTTCTTTAAAGCATCTTATAAGAGAGATAATTGTAATTCAAAATCAAGAGAGGATTGTTTCTTTTGTGAATTGTTATTTTCGAAATAATCAAAGTCTTCTTCTTCCTCACTCAAATCATCAGAATCCTCTGAAATAGATAATGGTTCCATTTCCTCATTTATTTGTTCATCTTCAGATAAATCATCAATATTCTCTTCTTCTTGATCAGTTTCACACGTAGGAATAGATTCTTCAATTTTAGGAACTTATTTACTTTTGGATCTAAGATTAGGTTTAATTTAATCATCTATATAGGATTTCTAAAATTAAATATTATAAATACCAAAGCATTCAATTCATCATGTTTTTTAGGTTCATTAATTTAATCAAATGCTGGCTCACTAACTTATTAAACCTCAATCAATAATATAATATTCGTACCTTCAATAAATAGTGATGTCACTTCTCCATCAGAGCTGACCAGACCACTAAAACTTGGACTATTCTCACTTGAATTTGCTTTGATATTTTTGCCTGCAATCAAGCACACACCTACAGCAGTTTATTTTACATCATTCGTGTTGATTATTAGTGAGGACTATGCTTCATTTTTATTAGCTGTAGAAACACTTACATATCCTGCATGATGATAACCCGTTAAGAATGCAACAATTTTATCAGTAGATGTAGGGATGTTAATCTGTGAACTGGCCCTAAAATTAGAGCAATTCACATAAATTGATTCATCTGTTGTTGCCATATATCTATAAGTAGCATTAAGAGTATCTGCAGAAAAAAATGAAATGATGAAATTATTCTAGGTGATGTTATTCACCTTTGCGAATAGAGTTTTTGTAGGAGTGTGATTAATGAGGGAAATGGCTACTTTAGGTAATTTGGTGAAAGGAACATCAAATCGAACTAGCTATTAATCAGTACATTAAGTACTTGATTGTAAATTTGAGTTCCTTTGATATGTTCAAATGTTATAATTCCTATTTCAAGTTCTCTTTTACCAAATGTAAGTTGCCAGAGACATAGCAACAGCAATAAATAATTCATTAATATAAAAACGAATTATTATAATTTATATATTAATGGAAATACCTGTTGATCCTCCCTTGATAAATCGTTAGCAAAGTTACATGTACCAAGATCAATACAAAAAGTAATTCCCACTTTGTGAAAAAATAACCTACACACTTGTTGCAGTTGCATATTGTTACATCGTAATTCAAATGCTGCAATCATAGTATGTATCGTCAAAATTAGTTGCATAAATCCAGTCTGTCAATTTCCAACTCATTTTGCGGAAATCATTATTTATCTTCTTTATGCAGCTTTGTTCATAAGAATAATTATTTTGATATCCTTGCTATTCTCATACATAAGTAAGACAGCATTAGTCACAACAATAATATTTGAGCAAAAACTAAATGAAGCTGAATTCTTTATCACATTACTGTAAATTATGGATATATCTAGATTTCTATTTCTCGAGGTCATAGTTTATGTATAAGCTGAGCAGTGCCGAACCTAGCAACTCACTTATGCATTTGTATTCTGTTTGACATATGTTCTCATAAGGTTAATGTGTTTACCAAATGGAGTGATCAATTATTTTGATGGAGAATATCTATGATGTATTATAATTAAAGTTGGCTAATTTTGATTTCAATCGGTCTAATTAATGCGAATTAATAGTATGTTAAAAATAGGACGACAAATACACTGGATATATATTATTATAAAAAAAATGCAAATCCTACAATCTCTTACATATCCAAAGCAGTTGGTTAATTGTTTCTAAGATCAGAATGGGCTAGTCGTCGGTCAATGGGGTGGCAATGTTACTTTTAGAGAAAACGATAAATTATCCACTAAAATGAACATTTAATGTTTAGGTATAATGAAAAGCTACTTAGGACTCTTCCAAACTTTGAACCAATGTTATTTGGCCATCACTAGTAAAAATACTCTTGTGTCAATTAATAAAGAAAAGAATATCGAAGTCTTGGATCAATCAGATTCCCCCTACTTGATCTGTTCATATTATCAAAAAACATCATTGTTCATGCACAATACCATCCAGCAACAAAAATACCTATGCCTTTGGAACCTTAAGACGCAGCAAAGGTAAAGATACCTCCACATGGCTAACATCACAAGCATTTGTGCCACTGATGATGGAATTTGGTTCGGGGATAAAGAAGGATATTTGAACTTTATTTCAGATCAAATGAAATTACAGAAGCGTGTGAAAAGTATACCTTTATGTAATGTTAGTGTTTGCCAATGAAGTATCCTAAATATCAGTGGTATAGAAGAAAGTATATTGTTCATCTAGGAATTCGTTAAAAGCGTTTTATTAGAATAAAATTCTTTCCTATTCTCTTTTTGATCATGAAATTAGTTGCATGGGTGTTCGTGGGAAATAACTTTTATTGGGTACTGTTGCTGGAGAATTATTCATACAAGAATCCATGAGAGAGTTCAAAAAACACATTGTGCATACTAGTTCAATCATGAGTATCTCACTCTATGACAATCAAATTGTAACTAGTAGCAGTGATCGAACTGTTAAAATCATAGTTATTGAATGATCATATTATATTAAACATAAGTCAACTAACAGATGCCGTTTTAGTATGGCAATTATTTGTAAATAGTTAATTAATAATTATGCATCCATCTGATGAGGAACATTAAGGACTTTTGGGAGGATAAAACCCTTAAGATCCAACAAAAGGAGGTATACAAAGATTCTCATCTTCTTCAAATTGGGAAGAATACAATAAAAAACCAGCAACACCAGAAAATGGACCATCTAAATTTGATGCCATTGTAATTCTCATTCTCTTACTAATGATTGGACTCTCTGGATTTGGACTGTTGAAGCATTATAATGGTACAATAGTTTATGAATGTAGTCGTGATACCTGACAAACCAATTGAATAAGGTGTACGTGTAGCTCCAGCAACACCACATTAGAAAGATTCTGTAGTATAGGAAGTTTTCAACAAAATTAGTTCAGGATTACAAAATATTGGTTAAGAAAAGGTACCAGATAATAAAGAAGCAAATGAAGCAGATGATCTGACTATTGATAGTGTATTGGATAACTATTTATCAAAAATAGAACAATATAATGATATTTAGACTGAATGGGTTGATGATGATGATGTTAGTAAACAAATAGAGGAAAAATTAGAGGAATAATAATCTATTGTTGAAGACTTGCAAGACTTAATAATTTCATAAGAATCAGAAATTTAGATCATTAAACCTGTATTTTCAAAGAACATCTATACATTTAGAGAATTATAAAATGGATTGCGATTACTCTTTATTTAATCAACTAGTGATGGAATATAAGTGACAGCTACTCTTAATATGGGTACATTTAATGATCCACCAGAATATCCAGGATTGACTGAATTAGTATTCAGATGTCTATAAACTAATTTCTTAATTGAAGTATATGAACATTATACAACATTGACTGCATAATTAAATTTATTTGAAGAAATTAATGCCAAATTGTAGGAATTACATTCTATTCTCGTTAAACCAGTGTTTTTGGACATTAATAAAAATGCATAAGATTTATATGATGATTTAATGTAAGAGTCTAAGTCAGGAGATTTAGATTATGTAAGCCTATTTCTTAATTAACAACAAAATTTAAAGGAATTGAGTATTTTGTAAGTAGAATAAGATTAATTGTAATAACATTATTTATCACATATATCAGGTGATGTGCTCAGCATAGTTTTTAAAAGTCAAGAAGAGAGTGAAACAATTCTTAATAAGATATTTGCTTCAGATCTCATTACTCTTAAGAATCTTCATAAATATTAAGAACCTTACTATGAAAATAACTATCCAGAGGGTAAATTTGTACTCAAATTTAGGGGAGATAATGATGTTCTGACAGTATTGACTGTTGGGGAGGAAGTAAGTAATTAAAGATTTTTATCTTATTTATTACCAAAACCATTTGGTGGAGCAATATATCAAAATCACCTTCTTATCACTCTTGATGTGGATTTGAGTAGTGTAGTTTCAGCAATCAATAAATTCATTTAATTTTTAGAATTCGTCAAACAATCAGATGAAGTTCAGTTACAATATCTCTACTCATAAATGTTGGCTACAGAAGAACTAATATTTAACACAAAATATGAAGAAAACCTAACTAAAATAGGATAAAATTTATTTAGAGATCCCATTTATGCTTTAAAAGGAGAAGAAAGTCTGCCCATATTTGACAAAGAAGAATTTGATTTATTTGTTACTGAATTGGCTAACAATTTCATAATTTTAGTTGGAAGCTCAGGTTTTTAGTTTGATTCAACATATGTATCATAAACAAATGACTCACTCTTTATTTAAGATGCTGTCATAAATAAATTACATCAAGAGTTTTAATATGATCTTAAGCCACTTGTTACTGAACTTGTAAAAACTGAACAACAATTTTCACTTCCATAAATCAGTACCTTCCTTCCTGAGAATTTGGCCATTGTCTCTGTATGTCAAGAGCCAGTATACAAAATTTAAGGTTTTGGGGATCCTATTGTGGATGACTTAAGCAAAACAGTAAAAGAAGAAAAGTTCGATGGGCTTCGTGATCCTAAATTCGAAACAGTTGAATTTAATTGTGAATTTCCCATGCCAGATTTTACAAAAGAGTGCCAGGATAAAGAAAGAGCAGCTCAATTATCTTTGGCTCCCTATTAAATTGCTAAGAATGTATGGTGGAAGCCAAGCAAATTGGGAGCGATGGTATTCACTGGATTATTTATTGAAAAACCATAATCAACTTTAGCTCAGGGCAAAACACTCTTGAAACTTCTATAAAAATATTACACAGAGTTGGCTAAAAGATAATTCTAATAAGAATTCTTGTTTGGCTACGAGTTATCATTCAAAGAAACAATTAATGGATTGAGTATACAAATGCTAAGTTATTCAGAAAAACAAAGTGAATTCCAAGATAAGGTATTCGATTTGATGGCTACAAATGATGAACAGCTATTTTATTATGTTAAAGACTTACTAAATAAGGATATTAGAAGGTTCCATGATTAAAAATTATCTCTTTTAACACAATCTTACTATTTACCTAAAATTATGTTAAGACCAGTAAATACACCATAGGAAATATTGAATGTACTTGATGAGGTCACCTACTTGACTTTTGAAGCATTCTAAAAAACTCTGATGGCAAGTAAAATTCAAATTATGAATATTGGTAACATACTTCCTTAGGAAAGTGTGTTTGAGGACTCTTAGGAAATGTATATGACTCGAACACTCAATCTAAAGGGACAAAATCTAACTTACATTGTGTAAAGAGAGTCAAATTCAGATCTCACTTCAGCTGTCCTAAATTACTATTAAAGTGGATTAAGGACCATTGAAAATGCTGCTAAACTTCACTTCTATGCAGACTTCTTACAAACTTATTCAAATAATTATTTTTCAATGGGTTAATAGGTTTTGATAAAAAGAAAACCACTTGGATGTGCTGATGGTTTACAAATTTATATGTAAGGCGAAGTTCCACCTAAAGCATATGAACTAATTGAACAATTTCTAAAGTAGGCTAACTTATACTTAAGCAATTTACAAGATGAAGACTTAATGGAATCTAAATTATACACTATAAACAAATTGTATAATGAAATAAAGTTTAAGACTCTTTAAGAGGAGGGTAATTTCATTTGGGAAAAGATTGTTAATAAAAACTATGCCTTCTCAGAGGTATAAGATGTAATTCGATACTTGGATGAGGCATTTCCATAGAAATTGAGAGAATGTGCTAATCTAGTAATGTAAGGTCAGGTAAGTGTATAAGTTTTCGGAATTCAGGAAGATGTAGTGAAATCAAAAGATGCAATACTGACTGTTGATGAATTGAAGGGGTAGGATGTGTATGAGTGCTTTTTTACATTGTGATATATTTAATGTTAATAAAAACCAAGGGTGATGTTGATTCATGTTTTTAAGACATGGTGAGCAGGTAAATGGTCTTGATTTTATGAGAGTGGTGAGTCCACGGATCTAGTGGTTCCCCTCTTTCCAGAGTTCAAGAGACCCAACAATAAGCAATATCTGAAGCCATTCTCAAAGACATCCTTCCTGAGCAGTTCACCTTCCAAATTAGAGGACACATTGTCTGGTAGTACTAAAATTACAAATGTAACGAATTTATTCATGAAGAATTATGCCTACAATTATATCGTTAACCACTTTTTGCAAACTATTAAGAAACATCTCTAATCACCCTAGAGGTAACCTCCTATTTAAACTTAAGGTCAGAAGTTGAGTGGTAGATCATACGTAACCTTATATCACAGCAAGGCAAATTAATGTACATGTTGCACATAGATTGGGCTAAATATTACACCAGCTATTTACAGCATATAAACACAAAAGTTCCAGGCCCAGTTAATAATTAAGGATTCTACACTGACACAGGCATCTTCAAGTCTAATCTCAAATAAGACGTAGACTTTGTGCTCCTTAACCGTAACACTTGGCTCTTTGTACAAGCATTATATGGAGGAGGGCCAGAAGTCTTAGCTTAAGAATACAATAAGAGCGAGAATGGAGGAGTCGAGTGTTCTACTTAGAGACCTACACTTTCACGTGTGAGTTCCATGTAATCAAATTTAGTTGACACAATCTCATATATGAGCATTAGTTTACCATTTTAGAGAAATTAATTTGAATTACCACCTATAGGATTATACAATGAATCTAATTTTTGTTTTATGCATGCTGCTCTTTAAATGTTACTTGCAGTGGAGTAAATAAATTGTTGGATGTTAAATGAAGGTAAATAAATAGCTTCAAAATAACAGGATAAATACTATTTCTTAAATGCTTATTTAGAAATTATTACAATTGCGGCCAACAAGAAAGCTGGAGCATTTGTCAAGATTTCATTATTAAAATAATTAATTAAAAACAAATTTGATCCAAAAATGTAACATGATTCATAAGAATTTTTACGATACTTTATTGAATAATTAACTGTGGAAATATAGGGATAAGAAAAATATGATTAACCTATTACAGAAATTGTTTTTCAGGGATAAATGATGTCACTAATACGATGTGAATAATGTCAACAATAATCCTCGAAATTTGAATCCTTTCTAGATCTCTCACTTCCCATGAATAAATTAAATACACTTGAATAATGTTTACGTCTCTTTTTTGCATAGGAAATTCTGAGCGATCATTATTAATGTGAGAATTGCATGAAAGAAACAAATGCTGTTAAAAAATTTGTTATTGGTACACCACCATTATTTTTGATGATTCATTTAAAGAGATTCTAAATGTATCCTTATAAAACAAAATTAAATGGTCATGTTAAATTTCCAATATCATTGGATGTTCAAGAGTATTATTTATATTAATTTAGATTCTGTTAAATAAAAGCAAAATATAAATTAAGATCTATAATAGTCCATTAAGGTACTCCAGAAAGAGGACATTATGTTACATTTTCATCAAGATAAGACTAATGGTATTTCTTTGATGATCACAAAATATATTTAGTTACAGAATAAGATGTATTATAGCAATAAGCATATGTATTGTCATATGAAAAAGTTGAAGAATACTTGATTGACATGCAATGATTTTTTAATAAATTTTCCAATTAATTATACTCAAATCATATTATCCTGATTGGGTACCATGATTTCTGCTTAACCATAATCACCAATCAGTGGTACCATACTTTTATTAAAGTATGATCTTGCAGCTAAAGATTGTCCATCCTTAGCTGGTAGACTGAGCATGTTTTTATCACCAATATTTGTTACAATGAAAATGTTAGTATTTTAATTCAATTACATTTATTCTTCCTCCTCTTCATTTTCTTGAAGATTTTTCTTTCTAAAAGTATTTCTTTTATTCAAGAGATTTAAATGTTTGACTGTATATTGTCTTCTATATTCACTTGAACTTGACAATGCAATTGTTTACATCTCCCAATTTATTTTTTCTTAAGGAGGCAATGAATGATGAAATTGACTATGTTAATCTGATTTATCTGATAATATTTTCGAGGATTCCTATGACATATGATCATCTTATTCCAATGATTGTTACATATCTGGTCCACCTTACTATTACAATTTAGGTGGTTATTCAATCATTTCTTCCATTTAAGGAACCACTTAAACAAATTTAGCCAAAGCCTACATTTCAGTACTCAAATTCAATGAACTCCCTTTTAAGTGTTCCAAGTATTCTGGAATGAAATCTGTTGTTTTCATTTCAATCACTTTATAAGTAGATTATTCATTTTAGCGTTCCAGTACAGCCTTAATGTAATTGTTTTGGAGATTCTCAAGAATAACTAATTTATCATCAAGAGTCTATTCCCCAAATCGAATACTCAGGAATCTTACATCATCAAAGAATTAAAGAACTGTACTAAATGCATATTCTGCATTAGAGATATTACTCTTAATGAACTCTTCTCTGTATTCCATGACTTTATATAGATCTTTTACAAATTATTAAAAGGAAAGTGTTTTGAGAAATTACAAAAAGAATGCCTAATCTTAGGTTTCAAATGAACTTAGGAATTTCTTGTAATCAAACATAACCACTTTTTTATTATCTGGTTTCTTGACTGTTGCATCAACACTAAAGTATTTGTAAATATCATTTAACATTAACAATTTCACATTATAGAAAGCCTACCTGTATTTTAGTATGCCTTCCTCAAACATTTCCTAATCTAATATTGTAGTAAATTACATTCTCATAAAATTTAAGATCTGCAAATACTGTATTAAGTTTACGAATAAAGTAATTTTGATACTACTTAGGACATTTTGGATCATCAGATCTAGTTAGGATACGACCATCATCAATGTCATAAATCACTCTCTTCAATTCTTTAGGCAATGGTTTTTCAGACTTTTCATAATTATATTGATACAATTTCATATAGATTTCTATCTAATCCAATTATGTAAGGGAGTTGGGATTTATGAAAATCAAATGAACCTGGTCTAAGGAAAGGAATAAATAGTCCACGCCATTGAAGTGGTGCAAGTAACTCAATTAGAGATTAACAAAAGAGTGTAATTCCAGCAGGTTTACGAGATACTATAATGATTTAGTATTCCAACATCATATAGAGAAGTAATTTGTACAAATTAAATATTGGCTAATTAAAGATTAGTACATCAAATAAATTATTAGATAACCTGAATATAGCAAAATGAGTAACCAAATGAGAATTAGAGACAAAGTAATTCATCCAGATCTCGGAACTGCTAAACTTAAGCCTGAACTCTACGCTTGCTAATTATTGAAAGTGAGGTACTTGTCTTAAATAATTGGACATTAATTCAATGCTGTACGAATATAAAAGTCATATAATTTGATTTCTTCAATTTAATATTCTTTTTGTCCTCTCTTAATTGTGATAATTTTATCTCTTTCACGATTTTATGATAGTCTAAGTTTTTGTATTTTAAGTAATTGCATTACAAAACTACGTTATGGTATAAATGCAGGATATACAGAGATAACACAAAATGATTTAGGTACATAAACTTACATTAGTTTATCATTTGGTGGCATAATTAGGAACATCTTTTCATAAAAGTATGCAGATGTGCAATAGAATTTCAGATGTTACTTAAAGTCATTGATTACAAAGTAATTAATCTCGTTAGCTGATGCTTGAACATCATCTTCTTTATAATACTCTTCAATTTTAGTAAATTTAGCATCACCTTCTTTGATAGTTTTAACTCCTAATGGAAAACACCACTAATTTACTATACTAAATACAAGTGCAATATCACCCAAAACTGGATTCATTTTACGTTCAACTGGATTTGGGAAAATAGTAAGAATGGCCAAGTCTTTCTTATTTGACACTGAGCATGATTATAGTATTACATCTACAATGACATTAAATATACCTTAATCATTAGTCTTAATGCCAGTAGTCACAAAGAATTCAAAGAGATTGCCTAATTTTTCCATTAATAATAAATGTTTTCTGGACTAAGTAATTTTGTGAACTCATTCGTCACTCCAAAACCCCAAGACTTTTACTCTAAAGGTTGGCTCACTCCTGAACAATTTGTTGAGGCAGGTGACTAACTCACTATGACTGGATGGTAATGGAAGAAGGCCACAGTAAAAAAAGAAGTTGAGCCACCACATCCAGAGAAGATGTATTTAGTAGCTAATGCTACGTCTCAAACACGCATTAAAGAATTTCTGAATTTTGACTTTTAAAATCAATAAGGATAAGATGGATTTATGTGTGTAGATATGGGAAAGAAATAGCAACAAGCATTAAGTGAGTAAGATACTAGAGTATATACAATTACTATTACATATGATCGTAAATATCATTGCCCAAGATTATGGATATAAGGAGTTACTCTTAATTCAGGATTACCACTTAAACATTAAGAGATTTTTGAAGATATCATGAGTGTTTACTAGAATGAAACAGTAACAGTAGAAGAACATCCATATTTACATTATCCTTAAGTAACAATTCATCCATGCAATCATTCCACAACTATGAAAGCATTCTTAGATAAAGCCAAATAAAATGGAGCAGATATTAAACCAATGTAGGCTTTATTCATATTCCTGAAATTTATGTAGTCAGTTATGCCAACTGTTGTGTATGATACAACCATTGATATTTGTTTAGGTGTAGATTGATTAATAATATATATCACATCACACACCCTCCTTCTTAACTTTGCAATACACGAGCATTCTGCAAACATACAACATCTCTTAAGTATAATTCATTATCAACTGTTACACATGGACCTAAGAATTAAACTCCACCTTCAATCCTACACCAATATCCAATTATACTATTATAACATATAACTGAATTCGAGATATAAGAGTAATTCTAGATTTAATTTCATAAATACCTTTATTTCTACACCATCTAATATAACTGAATCTTTAATTCTTACACCTTCACCAATCTCACAACCTGCTCCAATCACTACATTATTTCCTAATCTTGCTGATGGATGTACTCGAGCACTCTTATGTACTAATACATTCTTATCTTGTAATTCATATTCACTATTATTCAAATTATATGGATATTAACTGTAGTATTATAGTAATAATTCATTTGCTTTAAGTAATTCTTATGTACTCTTTATGGATTACCAAAATCCATTATGTTCATATAAATATACTTATTCTCTATCCATTTATTTAAAAACATCATTCTCTAATGATAGATATTTTGCATTCAAATCAGTACTCCTCTTAATAAATTTTACATATGGTTTATGTACTAATTCATCACTAAGACTTGTTTCCTTCTTTTCTTTTGCATATAAGATTGATTTCTTAAACCCTGCATTGAATAAGTATACTCCACAATTTACCAAATTTGAAATGTACTTTTCTGGTTTTTCTGCATGATGTATCAATTAATCAGTTTCAGTATCCTTAATTAAACATCCATATTTAGTTGACTCTTCTTTTGATACTCTTACTGTCATTATACTACATATAGCTTATTTTCTACAATATAATGTTTCATACTTTTTGTGGAAATTGTAAAACTCTTCACATGAAAGATCACAACAAATATCTGAATGTATAACCAATAAATCTTTCAATATTTAATAATTGTACCATCTACTTCATTAAAAAGATGTTCTATATTTTATGCAAGACCACCACCTGTTCCTAATTCACTCTCCTCCTATATGTAACTAACTGTAACTCCTAGTACTCGTTGTTACTTCTCTTAAAAATGCTAGAAACATTTCTTATCGTAATAACCCATCAACACAAAATCTTTCAAATTGTGCAATTTTCTAATTGCATTCATCAAATGCCCAATAATCTCCATACCACAGACTGGAAAGAGTGGTGAGGCATGTTCATATGTTCCATAACTAGCCTTTCTACTTGGACCTCCGAGTAAAATTACCGCTCTAATCATATTAATAAAATAATGGAATCATTCTCATAAAATATACACAACACTCTCTTGATGTGTCATTTTTTTAATTATGTTTTCATGTCTCAAAAGAAAAACAAAAAATGACTATTTGACACTGACAGCACGTTGCGAGACTAGATTCTCTGAAAAAGAGATTGATGTTTTGCGTAAGCGGTACTCCTAATTTAAATTTTAGTTTTGCCTCAATGACCAATGGTAGCAAATACATAAGTAAAGAGCAATTTACTAAAAATATGGGGATATTGGGGCTTCATGCTGTATCTTGTTTAGGGAATGCCCTCTTCTAAGCGATGGATAACGATTCAGATGGTCATCTAGAATTCGAGGAGTTTGTTCGCTACTTTGATAAAATAACGTACGGTACTGATGAAGAAAAGGCTGAAATCTCATTTCGATTGATTGATTAAAAAAGAAATGGCCACATCACTTATTAAGATTTTAGCCTAGCAATGCAACAACTAATTTAATCATGGACAATAATGAAAGGAAATCCATTAGATGAAGAAGTTATGGAACATCTAGAGAAAAGGATTCACGAGATCTTTAACCTTATTGATGAAAATAATGATGGAACTCTCACTCTTAGTGAATATGTGAAGGCCTTACAAAAAAATCCTCAGGTAATGGATATATTTGAATTCTTAAAAAAAGGAGTGACTTAAACAATAAAGGAAGAAAAGCATGTCAGAGATCAAGTAATGTTAAGAGAATTTCAATAAATTTAATAGAAAACACACTCGATATTGTAGAGTTTGCAAGATTAATCCCATAAGTAGTAATTCAACAGAATGGTTAAATAAGTTATTAAGGAAAATAAAGATAAAAAGAAAGAAAAATTCGGCATATTTTACTTAATGGGTACACAGGAATTAGATTATGTTTAGAAACCTGTTAAATGTACTTCTCTGGATTGGATAGAAAATCTTGATGAAAAGCATTTAAAATCAAAATATAAGGAAATATTTGTAAAATTAACAGCAATGGAAGAATATACAGAAAGATCATTGCATAAAATCGAAGAATTATATCATGAAAAATTACAATAGAATGAATTAATCCCAGAACCTGGAGAGTTGACCCTTGTTAAGGAGATTAGTGTCAAAAATAATAAATTTAAAGGATCATCAGTTCAAATAGGTTAAGATAACTGGAATTTAGTCATCACCATGATGATTGGAATTTAAATGGCTGTAAAATCATCAATGACTGCATTAGATTCATAAATCAGTGAAGCAGATGCTACCCTAAAACATTATTTTGAACTTATGTCATAACCTAATAGCTTTAATTCATCAAAAACGAAATCCAAATTTTATGATTATGGGCCTAAAATCTTTAATTAGATTCGAAAATCTTAAATGATTGAAAGTAATAGTTACATCAGTAGTATTGGACCTGAAAATTTATTGTCAAGCATAGTTCAAGGAGATATGAGTACTCTTTCAGAACTTACTTCCACAGGAAAAAGTGGAAGTTTCTTTTATTATTCATAAGATGGAATATATACTCTAAAAACTATTTCTAAATCAGAATTTAAACTATTTAAGAAGATTTTATTAAATTATTACAATTATTTGGAAGCAAATCCAAGATCTCTATTAACAAAATTGTATGGTCTTCACAAAATCAATGTAAATGATGATAAAATATATTTCATTGTTATGGGTAACATATTTAAAACTGATTTACTCATACATAAAAAATATGATATTAAAGGAAGTTTGTATAAAAGAACTACTGATTAAAATGCAGATTGGGATGTTGCAAGAAAAGATCAAGATTTCTTAAATTATAATGAATCTCTATCCATCCCTCAATAAAAAGCAAACCAACTCATAGAATAATTGGAAAGGGATTCTAATTTTTTAGCAATGAATAATATTTTAGACTATAGCTTATTGATTGGAATTCACAACATAGAAAAAGGAGAAAAGTAAAATCAAATTTAAGAAACCAATGATCTCGACATGATTTATTCCATTAATGGTGACAAGTTATTCTGTTTTGGAATTATAGATATATTAACTGAATTTAGGTATCATTTTGATTAATTTTAAGTTTAAAAAAGTAAATTGAGTTTTATTACAAAAGAGTTGTTTAGGGTCCTACTATCTCTGCAATACCTCCACCAGATTACTCATAAAGATTTAGATCATTTATTCGTACAATATTACAATAACCTCATCAATGATTACTTTATTTTATTGGCGCCAAAATTAAAATAATATATAACATGGCTAATCTCTTTGATGAAGAGTAAGGATCATATCTAAGAATGAATGCACTTAAATACTTGCAAAAGCCTCCTGAAATACAGAGAGAAGATGATCCATTCATTACTAATGGATCATTAGCAATCACTTATATTGTGGTGGCAACTGTAGAAGAATATTAAAATAATGGAGGATTGAAATTCTAACCTAGCTATGTACATTAGGTATTTAGATCAAGCAATGAAATTTATGGATATAAGGATCTAAACATAACAATTTATGTGACAGCACTTGGCCTGAAACCATATATTAAAGTATGATATCTTTTAACCAAAGATTAAATATAGTGAATAAACTGAGGATGCAGATGATTTAGAAGGAAGTTTTAAGAAGGTATATGAGGCTGGATATCTGACAACAGAAGAATAATTTATAGCAGCATTAGATGCTGAAGCAACTCAAGAACCTATAGGGGAGTTGATAGAGGAATATGGCAACTTCAAAATTTATAAGAGTCAGATGGGCAGTACTTATGGAATGGCTGAGTTTAAGCCTTTCGTACAAGCATTTTTGTATGTCCTTATCGATGGCGTACAATATCCGGGCGACGAAAATGATTGGGTGTATTACACACTTTATGAAAATCGAACATTTGTTGGTTTAACAACAGTTTATCAATTTAATTTGAGCTGGAACCATCAAAGACATAGATTAAGTTAAATGCTCCTCCTCCCATAATATCAAAGAAAGGGTCATGGAAGTAAAATGCTTAGAGCAGTTTATAAATAAGGATTATAGGATGAGAAATGTGTATAAATTACTCTTGAGGATCCCTCTGAAGACTTTTAAGTAATGAGAGATATCACTGATGCTAAATTCCTAAAGGAACATTTTTTTGATTTATTACCAAATCAAGTAATTTTTCATATTCTAACATAGATTATTAATAATTCGAGTGAAATTGTTGATCTCCCAAAAGAGAAATTATTTGAAATCATTAAGAAAACTAAATTACATGCACAATAAATAAAGAGAGTTTATCAAATTTATTAATTTGCATATGTGAATAAGTATTATTATTATATATCAAAGAAAATCTCATAAATTAATGGTTGATTATGGAAAACATTTAATTAAAGACTTAGAAAAGCCATATACAAGAAACAAAAATATTCTTGTTCGATTTGAAGATGGTTCATCTATAAGTGTGAAATAGTTACACTTATTGCAATTGAAAGAGAAAGAAGATAGAAATATAAATTATGAAGAAGCACTTGCCCAAGAATTTAGCCTTTTTGAATTTATCGCAACCAAATTAAGAAAAGATAATATAATTTGATAGTATAATATTATGAACTAATAATAAAATATTGACAATGAAATGAAGGATTTAAGAATGCATACTAAACAAGTGTTAAAAGGATTGCGAATTAAGGCAAATTATGAGTAAGAGTAAATCAATTGCAATAATCTAAAAATTAACATTGAGCAATTTTAAAATTGTTGCAAAAACTTGATAGATCTCACAGAGGAGTTGAAAATGGAAATCAGAATCAATCAACTCAAGTAAAACTAAAGAGTAGATCGTCGTTCAGAGTATGAATCGTTATAATTATAAATCAAATAACTTAATCAATAATGAGTTATAAGCAATAATTCTTATCTGATTAAGTCCCTGAGTGGAGAGGGGCATATTTTAATTATAATCTTTTGAGAGAATTACTCTCTCCTTTTAAAAGAGTCACAAGAACCATTCCAATAGAAAATTTGACAATTAAGCTGATTAAGAGTTAAAATTTAGAATGCAACATTTCTTCAGAAATGTAGACAAAATTCTGTCTTCTTGATGAAGAATTCATTTAATTGTTTTAAGATGAAGCCAACAAATGCAACCAATTCTTTTGGATATAAAGAAATATCCTTAATTATTAATTAGAAAGAGCCTTAGACTCTAATGATGTAGAATTGAGAAAAAGTTTGGAAATATTATATAAAAAAGGTCAGTTATTAAAACAATTTTAAAAGGCCAATATTTAAGCAGCTAAGCATATTTTAGCATAATATAGTCATTATACATCATTTATAGATAATTCTGAAAAACATTTGATTGAATATTATAAGCATCTTCCTTTAGTTACTGATACATCTTTAAATAAAACTGTAAAACACATAAAATCAATTTATTTGAATTAAGGTTGGGAAGAAATAGAATTGTAAAAACTGAAACCTTCATTAACTTAAAAACAGGATCATCAATTATTTGGATTTTTTGGAGGAGTGATTCTATTTCTCATTTTAAGTTTCATTTATCAAAGAATAGATCTAACTTACATTAGTATCATGGAAGATTATTCCACTTATCTACTCTTTATAACTTTAGGAATACCCATTTGTTATTTATGGTTATTTGGCTTTTTACTATAAATCTTAAAGAAAAAATACATAAACTACTGGATAATATTTAAAATTGAATATATTAAGGATTCAATCTAAAAGTTATTTTATTTAGCATCAGTCATCACTATATTATATCTTTTAATTGTTAACTATGGTTTGGTTTCTGAAATGCAACTTTATGCTTGGAGTAAACAACTTATATATTATAATTTTTTCGAATTCATAACATTTGATCCAATACTGCTTTTATTTGAATTGTGGGTTTTGTTGTTTTTATTCATTTTAAACCCATTTAAATTTTTTGGTTTTGAAGCAAGAAAGTATTTTTGGAAATTATAATTTAAAACTTTATCTGGATTGTAAATAAGGAAAGATGTAATATGGAATTGCGAATAAATGGTAAGCTGCAGTTAGTTTTTTAAGCTCTTTGTTTACTCAATAAATTACTATATTGTTTATTTTAGTCAAAATGATCCTACTAAAGTAAAAGAATTCAGTAATGCTTCTCAGATTGTCTTAGTAATACCTTTTATTTATAGATTATATTATTCATTAAGAGTTTATATGAAAGATAAAGAAAATATTTTAGATGTTGTTAAGTATACATTGATGTTTTTCATTATTGTATTGTGCTAAATTGATATAAGATTATCTATATTAAATAGGGCATTTGTTTATATTATGTTAGTTATGACAGGAATATTAATTTCTGTTGCTGATATAAAGATCGACTGGAATCTTGCTGATTTTAATTAGGAAGAAAATAGTAATTTATAAGTCTAATTAGAACTTCTCCGACCAATTATAGGATATAAAAAAGAGTTTTATTATTTTGCTATGATTTACAATCTTTTTGGTAGAATATGCTTGTTGTTTCAACTTTGCACTATAATTAATAGTCGAAATCTATTATTATTATTTTGCTTAATTGAATCTTTAAGATGTATATTATTCATTAATGTAGTATTTATTTGGAATTTAATAGCTATAGAAAAGGAACATGTTTAAAATGTTGGAGAATTCAGAGCAGTTCCAGAAATTTTTATAGAAAAAGATTATTTGCTCTATGTAATTTAAATGTTAAATCTATAGATTGAGTTGAAGAATCTGTTAGCAGCATGCAGTGAGAAAAAAAGTCTAGAAAACTCCTTTAGAAAAAAAGCTACATCTTTGTAACTGATGATTGAATAATTAGAATAAAAGCCATAACAAATATGATTATAAGCATATCATTTTTATTTTTTATCTTTGCATCTCAATGCTGTTAAAATATTTTGGAAGAAACTCTCATCTTTCTTCTCAGTTTGGGCTTTCAAAACTTTTGGTGACTAATTGTATGATTCAAATTTACATCTGATACTTGCAAATTGACTTATGATTGTTAATTTTGTTGCAATTATATGATTAATTTTTATTTCTCTTCACTATCATGTAGAATATTTAGTATTTCATCAACCATTTTTGGATTCTTTTTCAGTTGGATACCTGCCAATACTGATAGTAGTTAGTGAATAATAGGTAATCCAGAGTCTATAATCCTTTATATAAATGCTTTTACGATACCATAATTCTTGTTACACCATGATTGAATAGCCAGAACACACAATTAAGTTTCCTTTGTGGCTGTAAAAATCAATAATTTCTAATGTAACCATTCATAATGTTCATCTTCATCCATGAAATCAACTGGAGGCTATTAACACTTATGCAAGTCAGGGAAAAAGCTAAATAGACTAATTTGTTTAGTTTACTTATTTAGAAAATGTTGTATTTTTTAATTCATAAATTATTTATTCCTTTATGTCAATTCAAAATTCATTTAATATATAATTATTATTTTCATTCAATTATCTCATCATCCAATAACGATTATTAAATTTATTTATGTGGAAACAACTCAACATTAACCTTTTTCCTCCCATTTTCATTATTAACTTTTGATGAGGTCTCTGCAAAATTTATTATCTCCTCTAAATCTGGTTCATTTTATTAATTTTATGGTGGAAATTGATTATCATTATCATGTCTCTCTTAATCATCTGATTTAGGACTTGAACCAATACTCTCAAAATTAGAGAATGACTTTTGAGATCTGTTTTCTTCAAATAACGGGTCGAATTGATGATATTACATCTTAACCTTCTTTCTTATAACTTCCTCCTCATCATCTACATGTTTATTTTTTGCTAATTTAACTTTGCCATCACTATTATTCAATTCATTCTATTCAGATTAATTTTTTGGCTATTTTTATTGCACTTTTGGTTTATTAACATGTTTTTGATAAGCTTATTTCAGTTCAGAAATTGAGGGCAATTTTTTAGATGATAATTTCAACTTAGGGATTGTGTTAGCTGGGTTATTACTATTTCCTAAAAGTGTAAGCATTCCATATGTAGTAATAAGAAATCCTAGTCCCATTCCAGACAAAAATCTAGCATCAATTAACCAATCTAAGGCACTCATGCAATAAAATTTATTATATTATAATTTAAACAAATAAAATTGATCAATTATATATAGCATATTTTGAAGCCCAATCCTCAACCTTTAATTTATATTCATCTTTTTCTTTACTATCTTTATCTTTACTTTTTAAATATAATGTTAATGCTTCTGGACAGAATGGATACTCAACTTATGGTTCAATTAACATTTTTTTAATTTCTTATAAAACTTTTATAAGACTATAAAATACTTTTTTCAATATTACAGTCTGGGTTCCAATCATTCTTCAAAATCCCTAAATACATATATCCCAATATATTAACATTTGGATGATAAATCTTATTCATGAATGTTACTTAAGGTGGCACATAAGGATAATCATTTGGAAATTAGAAATTAAGGAAATACAAATATTGTTTGTAAAGACTTTCATTTGGTCCTTTTATACAAACTTATATTTGATAATTGCCTATTTCGTGATAGGTCATTACAAAATCTCTATCATTTTATAACATTCTTTTTAAATCTTCGATCTCCTTCTTAATTCTCACCACTGCCATATTTGATATAATATTTAATAATTAGCAATGTATACGACATATACATAAGACCTCATTGTGCATATTTTCTTGTCCATTCTCTGGCTGTTGCTTCATATCTTTATTTGTCTGTTTTATAGATATTGGCAATCTCTGGGACTAAGGGATCATCAGGGTTTGGATCAGTCAACAATGAGGAAATACTTAAAAGCACTAAAATTTTAATTGATTTTTTACCTTTACTGATTGTCAAGGCTGGTGACCATTGATCTTTTAGAATATCCAAACATATGGCACCATTTTGATTGATGTTGGGATGATAAATTCGAGTTACGAAGTTGATTTTGGGTGGCTTGAATGGGTAGTCTGTAGGGAAATGAATATTTAAAGAGAAAAGACCTCCTTGATATGGAGAGCCTTCTGGGCCCATAATAGTAGCTTACCAGTGGAATTGATCCTTGTCATCAATAGGACCAGCTGAGCAGTTTGAAGGGGGATCCTTTGAAAGGTCAGCCAATTCTTTTTGAATTCTTTTAAGAGCCATTTAAGTTTAATAAATAAATAAAAATAATGAAATCCAATTTAAAGCTTATTTTTATAGATGTTATTTCTCCTTTTCTAGCTTACCGATAAAAACTGATTTCATATATCATCATTTATTTCTTATAAGTATATGTTAATAATTAAATTATTTATCAGCCTCTTCTTACATAAACATTCCTATCTAATCTCTTTCCTATTTATTTACTTTAATCTGGACTCTAATAATTTTCTAAAGTCTTCATGAAAGCTTCATCATCCACTTTTATTGTTTCTTTATTGCTCTAAAAGTCTTTTTCTGCAACTGTCAGTTCATTTAATCGACCCTAACTTCTTAATCCAACTCTACTCTTACTTTTCTCAACAGTTTTGTATAACTTTAGTCTAAATGAATCTTCTCCATTTTTTTATTTCATAAGTTCGTAAGCATAAAGTAAGTTTTGATAATCTTGCCATAGTTCATCAAAACGTTGTTTTAATTATTATTCTTATTCTATGAAATTTTATGCTTAACTTTCTATAATGGTCTACAACTCAAACTCACGCTTAGAAAGCATAATATTAGCTTTTCTTTATTCTTCATGATGTAATTCAAAGTGCTACTCAATAGATTAAGATTATTGTTTCAAATCTTGAACTAATTCTTAAAGTTTTTAATTTTCAACTTTCAAAGAAGATAATTTTTAGTCCTTTTTGTTTAACTTCTACTGAAGTACAGTTGTTAATTCTATGTATTTAGAGGCTTCTTCAAGCTGGATTTATAGTGCCTGAATTTCTCTTTCAATAAAAATAAATTATACAATTTATTGTTCTTTTCAATAACTGCCTTGCTTTCTTCTGCCTTAATTAATTCCCTTCTTGTTTAATCATGTATAGCCTCTGTTTCTTATAATTTTTCACATATAGTAAGTAATTCTTTGTTAATATAAATTAATACAATTTATTTTTGCATTTGCTATGTCATTCTCATTTTTTATCTTTTAATTTTCATCTTGTATTGATTGTATTCTCTCTTTTAGATAGATAATATGTTCTTAAAGTTATTCAATAACTTCCTTGGATGTTCTTACTTGTTCCTCATAATTTTAGGATAGGTTTCCAATTTAAGAAGAGTTTTGTTTTCTTAATTGCTCAATTTACTTGATAAGTTTCACTTCCTTTTCACTTTAATAACTTTCGAAAAATATTTATAGTTATTCATTCTATTATATTTGAATTTAATTACTTTATCAAGCGCTTCCCTGAGTTTTCCTGTTAGATCTGCTTCTCTTCTTTATAAATCAAGAATTTTATGATTTACTATTGCATCTGTTTCATATTTTGACTTATCCTTTGACAATGAACTCGTTCTCAAATGATTAATTCGATCATCTTAGTCTCTTATTTATTATTTAAGCTGTTCAATCTCATGATCTTTCTTATCATTAATATTAAGTAATGTCTTTATTTTATTATTGCTTTCATTGAATGTTTCCTCAAGTTAATTTTGCAATCTAACTTGATATTCATTAATTTTACCCTTAGTAATTAATGTGCAATTATTCGATTTTCTTCTACTATTCGTTATCCTTCAACATAAACTGAATTATGTCTTACTTCAAACTATCTTAATCTCTTGCAACTTCTTATTGAAAAAGATTCAATCTTTCTTAAAATTCTGTTTCCATTTTTTTAATTTGTTGATCCTTTTGTTCAATAATTCTTCTAAGCGTTTCTAGATTATCTATAACTTCTCCAGGGTTAAATTATTGCATTTACGATGAACTCTTTGAATTTAACATATTAATAAATTTTATTGTTATTTCTTTTTATTTGTTAAATTCAAATAACTATGATTATATATGTTGAGAAAGATAGGAGGGAAATTTAAATTTCATTTATTCCTTCCCTTGATGAATTTGAATAAAATAAATCCAGTCAATTGTAATTCTCTTCTCTTTATAATCCAATATTAAATTAATAGAAATAACAAAAATAATACTAAAAAATAAAATGAGTGAAAATCAAGAGCCATTAGAAAATGAGCAAGTCAACACAGGATGTTAGCATGATTAACAAAATAAATGTCATAATTGTTAAAAATGTGATGAGCTTAAGGGGGAATTCTAAAAGATGATCTTCGAGTTATTCATTAATATTAATGTTTCAGGAAACAGTTCAATAATAAAAAAAGTCGAAAATGAATAAGAAAAAATTAAAAAAGCAATAGATTCTATTAGCAATGAAGTACTATTAATCCAAGCCAACTCTGAGGCAATATTTTATAGACTAGATTATTTGCTTGAATTTTCTAAGAATTAAAAAAAGGAATCAATATTAACAACTAATGTTTTAAAACTTCATTATTAATCTATTAAATTAAAAGAGTAACTAAATTTTTCAGCAAGTATTCAAAGGTTTAATAAATTTCTAAAAAGATTATCACAATAGGATATTTCTTAATCTGAATTTAATAGTTTTTAAGACAAAGAAGAAAAAGAAGCACCAATGATAAAGTATGCAAATTTTAGTTTTCTTTTTGAATCCTTGCAATTAAATTAAAATGAAATAGTCCAATTTTTTTAATCACTTGTGTTCATGGAAATAGATATTTACACTGAAATTTATAATCACGTTATCACAACCAAAAAATTTTTAAGAAAGGCTCCAGAATTAAATGTTGTGAAAATATTAGGAGAATTGGATAAAATTTTGGCGATGACTGTTTAAAAAAATGAAAGAATTGTTATCTTATAAATAATATAACCCTAAATTGTAGGGTTTTCTCCTAAATTTGCAAATGTAGAAAAAAATGATTAAGCAATTTATCTTAATGCAGGAATGAAGCTCAAACTTAGTAGAAATTATGAAATTCGAGTGCTCGAAGTCTCCTCAAAAAATATATTAACCAAGATTCCTGAGAATTTACTAGTTAAACTTGACGAAAAATCATAACCTTAAGCTTTTTCAAAAAGTGTTGTTGATGGAACCAATTCTTATATCACAATTCAGGAATGGATTGATAATGTAGGATTTACTCCACTGACAATATATTAATAAAAATAAGATCATGGTTCAATAGCTTTGAATCAACTTTTAGACCTTCCTAACAATGTTTAGGTTGATGTTTCTTTTGATTAAAATGGATTTTATTTTTCATTATAATCAGAATAACCTGGATTTTATCCTAGCTTGCATTATGAAGGCCAATTAATGTGCATTCCAAAAGAAATCAATCTAGTTCTCGTAATAAACAATGAGTTAAGAGTGCATTTAAGCTCTGATGGAGGAGAACTTTTTGATGATTCAGAAGCCAAAAGCAGATAAATTGTGTGAAAAATACAGATAAAATAAAATAATAATTATGATATTTTCATTTTGGGGGAGGTGGGGGAGGAGGAGGTGCTGGTCTAGGTGGTTATGGTCTTTGTTAGGGAGGAGGGGGTGGGGGTGGCTTCCTATGATCTTCCTCAAATATGTCTGGTCTCTTTTTCTTTAATTATGATAAATGTTCTGCAATCATATTACCAGGTTGTAATGTAGTTGTCTTACTTCTTTCAGTTATTTCTTTTTTAATTTCACTATAACGTGGATCTTGCAATTCTAATTGAATATGTTCATTTATTTAATTTTTTGGAAAGTTTTTACCACAGATTTCACATTTAATAAAGATTGTATCATTTTACATTTATGGACGTTGATAATTTTAAATAATTGGAACATTTGCATCACCAGTTTATCCTTACTTTTATGTAGTTGAATTTAATGTGATTATTTGCTTCTCTTTTGGTTATTAAGGATTTATAATTCTAGAAACTACTTGTCCCATCTGTCCTAATTAATTTTATTATTGCTCTATAATAGATATTTATTCGTACAGAATGATGGCTATTCAACTCCTTTGAAATCCATTTTATCAAACCTCTAAATTCCTTTTTCAAATACTTTATCAATTCTATCATCCTCCGCAAAATCAATAGTTTCACAAATAGTAAAATCATTCCAATCAATCATAGCCATTTATTCTATGAATATTAATATTTTTTACATTTCTCATCCTCATCTTATTATTACTTTCTATCTTTTTCCTCCTTTAAATAAATTTCATATTCATATTTTTCTTAACATCTTTAAAATATTACTTGCTTATCTTGCACATAACTTAAGAGCCGATCAATCTCCTCTTTTTTTGGCTACAAACATTTTGTGTAAGCATCAACAAGATTAGAAAAAAATTAAAACAAATCATGTGTAGGTTTGAGGAAATCATATTGAGGATTCATTTTTTCTCTTTCTGTTAAAGCTACTAAAAATTTCTTTCCATTTTTTGCAATGAAAATTGCAGTATGCTTAATTATATCCAAATCTAGAGTTGACAAATTTCTAGGCTATTCTACAGTGAATTAATCATTAGGTGGAGCTTTGACAACCTTTTTAGGTTGCTCATTTTTAGGGGCTGGCTTGGCTTTTGTATCTTCTTCTTCCTGAACTGGTGCTATGATATAAAGAAATGATTCTTCTCACCTACTAATCCTCTTGCGAATTCTGTAATTTTGTTTTCATAATAAGGTCGATATGGATCATCTCTTCTTAAAAAACAAAAGTTTGGATTACTCAATTCTTTTTACATAACCAAATCTTCAAAAGTGGCACCATTTTTTGCAACATACTCTGCAGTCTTATCAGCATATTCTAAAGTATTGATTTTGAATTACTTTTGATATGGGGAGGCGGTATCACAATATTTGATGACCGATTCTTAATTAGCAATTAAGCTTCTAACACCATCAATTAATATATAAATACTATAAGAAAATCAATGAGAATAATTTATATCCCAAAGGTCTTTGAGAATAATTTTTGCATTTTGTCTCTTTTGAAGTTTAATTTATTATTTACTATCTTCAGTTAACTATTTTGTTTGCATTATTAGAGTTTTAGATCTCTATCGAAATTAAGGTTACTATATATAATCGAATTTCACACCCTCCTGTTGTTTATTGTGTAATTTTCCCAAATGATCTCTAATTTATTAAAATGTAGTTGGAGAGTCACTAACTGGAGAATTATTTTAATATGAATGATGGCGTTAAGAATGTTGATTATTTGGTTTAGTTCTCGGAAATTTGTACTTAAATTCATATTTGCTCTTATTCATTAGATAAAATAGATCACGATTCTCAAGTCTAAATGGGCTCTTATTTTTTATTATTCCTAACTTTCTATAACTATCATCTAAAGTATTAAATGGTACAAGTCGAGGCAGATGATGGAGATACTAATTAAAATCCATTTTATGCAAATAATTAATAAGAAATATATATTCATATCATCAAATAGGATAGCTACCGAACTTTAAGGCTGCGCTAAGCCCACAGTAGCCATCTTAAAAACCAACTACTTTTTTAGCACTATGCAAGTTCGAGTAGGTTGAATGTTTCCTGCTATTTTAGATTCGAAGTTTTTTATGAAGTGATTGTGGTCCTTTCGGGGATTTGTTTGTTTCAATCCTAATAAATATTAAAACAAATATATACTCTATTTTTGTTATGGTAGACTCATCTTTCAATGTTGTAAGTGTAGTGTGAGATGACTATGTTTGTATTCTTTTCAGAGAACATTAATTCTTTGGACTTAATGATCTTTCCATTATTAACTCTATTCTTTTTGATGATTGAGGGTTGAAAACTGGAAGTTTCTTGTTTTATTTCAAAAAAAGTTATTGAACTTTGGCAAGATTCAGCATTACAACATTGTCGTTCATTCTATCAATTTTTATGAGATTTTAAATAAAATTATTTGAAAGTAAAACTTCAATTTAGTACTCGCAAAATTTAGCCGGTCAATCAGTTTATTTACATGAAGTAATAAAAATTATATTTATGATAACATAGAAATTCATATCAATTATGCTTTTATGGATTTTGGGTTTGCTAGAATCCTTGTTTCTTACATTAAAAAGTATCTATTTTTCCAGTACTAGTAATTTTATTTGTTGCTACATTTATACTTTAAGGAATAACCTTGAGACTCTAGGGAGATTTCATAACGAATGTTAGAACAGTTCTTCCAACCTAATTATATAATTATATATTACTTAAATTGCAATTTTGTCATTACAAATTTAATAGGGAGTAGATAATCGAACTAATGTTCCGAATTTGCTATTGTTATCAACTATAATGAATTTTCCATTTTCATATTTTATGAAGGCATGCAATCTAGAGACAGAAATATCAGAAATTCTGATTTCGCACTGATGGCCTCTACCTAATTTTACTTATTCTTCTGGGTTTCCTTTTATTAAATATATTCCTTTTTATGCTTTTTTATCTTTTTCAGAAATTTATGTATTTTCTAAAATTATATATGGTTAATCTGGTCTTTCTAAGGCTGCTAGATCTAATGTCACTCCATTATAACGAATTTATTGGGGTAAGAGTTCCTAACAAACCTCACATTCGAGTCTAAATTATAACAATAAATACTTTTTCCATTTATATGATATTGTATCACCCTATTCTCTTTTATAGCCTCTACTTTCAATCCATTATTTTTGACAGTTAAAATGAACATATGCACAACTACCAGTACACTTGCAGGGTGTAATAAATGGATCTTCAGGAGTTTCTTCTTCTTGTAAACAAATTTTGCATTGTTTAGGGGCATCGTTATCACATTTAGATGTGATTTTAGCCTCCACAGCAAATACATCTTTCACTGTTTTGATCTATCCCTACTTATCTCTGATTTCTATAACATGATACTCAACTCGACCCAATTTTAACAGATCACCCTCCTATAACACATAACCCTATGATTAATAAGTATATGTACTTTTTGCACTCCATCTGAATTCTTTAAACTTCTGACAATCAAATAATTGTCATTTTCTGGAATGTCCCTGCTTGGATGTATGAAAAATTAGTCTATTATAATCTTCAGTTGGTTACCTGCTTGAGTTTAAATGGTTGTTAAAGGTGGAGTGTCCTATGTAGTTTTTGTATCATGGATCACCACATCATTTTCTACTTTAATAATTATTTCAAATACCATCTCTGCATATTTTGCAAGGCCCTGCAACATGATGTTTTTTAACACTTAAAGACTTTGTCTCATAGTCGAATAAACCATGAGAATCCTTTTGCCATGTTACTGCCTTCATCTCAACACTAAAATATAACCAATATACTTACTAGTTGTTGTTCTGTGATTGGAGAGTAGTAGTTATCATCTTTGTAATTTATTTATTTTTTAAATAAATATATGTTTTTTTCACTAATTAATCAGTTCATTTAGGTTCAAATTCGATGTTATGATCTTATGAAAAAACCATTGCTATAATTTTCTTGATCATTTAATTCTTATACAACACTATACTGCTTTATCAATTTATTAAAAATCAATTCAGTTAATTTTAATTTTATATAAAATGCTTCTAATGATACAACATCATCAATTTAGAACTTATATGTAGTAAACAAGTTTAAACTTTGCAGACTTTTGTATATTTAATATAATATATAATGATATAAAACATCGAATTGGAAAATGCATAAATTTTGAGATACAGCAACAATTAGTAAATTCTGTTTAATAAAATTAAAATCTTGAAATGATGAAAAATAAATACTCAGATTAATGAAAATATATATGAAATAATTAAAATTGTTCTTCTTTGAGGTCAAATACATAATTAATTAATTATCAGTCATCATTAGCATATTGAGTCTTTAATAAATCTTTAAATTCTCCGAATTCAATTTATCCTGAATTGTCTTTATCTACATCTCTAATTAAACTTTCTATATCAATAGTCAACTCAAATTCCTATTTAATAATTTAGACTAACTTATCTGTACTTATCTATGATTAGTAATATAATACTGATCCAGATTTATCAGGATTGCCACCCATGGCTACAAAAGCATCAACAGTGTCTTAATCATCATCTTTTAGAGATATTTTGATGAATTACCATCTTGACTAGAGTATTTGAATTTCCAATAAACTCCTAAAAAATCACTAAATCTAATTAATCCTGTATTAGTTTCTTCAACTTCACTGATTATTTTGTATAATTCATTTTCAGAAGGTTTGAAACCTATTTTTTCTAATGCAATTTTAAGATCTTATCCTTTTATTGCCCCTACACCATCCTTGTATATTAATAGTAGTACTTCATCCATTTCTGCAAATGCACGTTGGCACATATCAATATCCTCTTCATTCAAATTCATAATTAATAATATTAAATTCATGGATAGTCATTTTCATCATCCTATAAATAATTAGTTTTCAATAGTTCTTTGAACTCTCCGAATTCTATAACCCCTGAACCATCTGTATCAACTTCTTTTATCAATCCTTCAATATCAATCGTTAATTCAAATTCATTTTTGATTATTCTAATAAGCTTCTCAGCATCAACATTTCCACTTGTATCTTCATTTCCACCCATAGCAACAAATGCATCAATCATATCTTAATCATCATCATCCATTCCAGCATATTTTAATTTTGCAAATAGACCTAAGAACTCCTTAAACTTTATGCGACCTTTATTCCCATCATCAATTTCACTAATTAACTTGTGAACTTTATGAGGTTTTTACTTCAGGCCTACCATTTCAAGTGCTATTTCTAAATCATCATTCATTATTTCTCCTTCACCTCTCTAAAATTAATAATAGGTATACTTCATCTAAATCATTGAATGCTCTTTAACATTATTCAATATCTTCCTCTGATAAATTCATTCAATTTAATAATAAATATATATCAATTCGCTCTTATCACTAAAATACAGTAAAAAATATTTAATATGAATAGAAAGTAATTCAATCCTTGCAGTTGTAATTCTGGGGGAAAACAATAAATTGAAACTTTACAAGATAAGCATGTTATTGCATTAATCAATCAAAAACCTCGTGTTGTAATCAAACCTCCTCATCCACATGTTGATGCAAATAAACCATTCTCTGTTAGTATAATATTGTTTAAGGATTAGAAAGTAAAATGGATTTTACAGAAACTAATGAAACATACAGAAGGATTAATGCATTAAAATCAGGATATTCAGATTCTTCTATGCCTAAAACCTTCAATATGAAAGAAGCATTAAAAAGAAAAAATAAAGTTTCATAATTTGTCTCAGAATAAGTAAGCCTATGTAATATTTTAGAACCATCTTAATAACATAAAAGCTATAGAATCAAATATTTAAGAGATCAATAATAGAACCAATAGAAATATAAAATAAATAAAAACTAATTCAAGAATGCATAGTATTGCTTCATCAATCAAAGAAAATTCAAGGATAAGTAAAAGAGAATGGGATGAAAGATCAAGTCATCCTTTAGAATATGAATGGAAGTATGATTAATTTGTTAGATATTTTGAGCTTAAAAAAGACCAAGTTCAGCATTTAGCAAATCCAATCAAAGTAGAGGTGGTACACTTCTAAGTAATATGTTTTCAGTTGATTCTACTATTTTAAAATAATAGTAGACCGCAACAAAAAGAAATTAACCAGATGCTCCTTTTGATTATACATAAGCTGCATTAACAGGAGATTTAGATGATGAAGATTTTTTCATATAAACCAATACATAAAAGCTTGGAGATAATAATCCTGTCAATTAATATGAAACTATTATTGATAAAAAGGACAAATCTAATAAAAATATTATGATTCCACTTGTTAAACCAACAGAAAAAATGAATGATGTTAAAAGAAAGATTTATCAAACATTAATGGAATACAAAGTATATAATTTTATTATTATTATTATTCTATTAGTTATTTCAAAGAGATTAAGTTTATCAAGTTGGTTTGGCATATGTTAACAAAAATAATTGGCTTGACGAGGAAGAGGTGCTTAATGAATGCAATAAAATATCTAAATAATTGTACGGAGTAGAATGAATTCAATAACTTCTTAACATTTTATATAAAGTATATATTAATTCATTTTGGTTTTGTTTTATATTAAGGAACATCACTATCTGATAAATCTTAATTCAAATCTTTAAATATATCTTTTGTAATTTGAGTTCTTTTACTTGTTTTCCCATCATTTATAGACACTTAACCTTCACTCTTATGACCATAAGAATCATCAAGTTTAAATATACTACCAGCATATGATCCACCACTCTTATTTTATGATATTTAGGAACCATCACTGATTAAAAATTGATTTAAATAGTCATTCATTTTTTCTGGTTTTTTTACTCCAGCTCCTCCTGCTCCTCCTTGTTATTAAAATTGTTATTAAGATTATTATTAAAATGTTGAAGCAAATGTGTATTACTACATAACTTACGTATTTTAAAAGGGGCCTGGTTTATTTACAGATTATTTGGGAATAGATTAAGGTATTTATTATTCTAATTATTTTTCTTATTTTTTCTAAAACTCAGCATTATATCTTGCTTCTTCTTCTTCTGTATCTGTATACTCGCTTGATTCAAGTTATTACTGTAATTTAACTAATTATCTAGCTTATTGGGTCACATTTCCAGACAGACCATCATTAACTTAATTTAATGTTTAATTAAATGCAGTTAATAATCCTTAAAAAAATGCTTGTGCTCCAGTAGCTATTTAGTCTTATAGATTTGGTGCATCAGGTTAAATTTAAACTGATTAATTTTTTAGAATTTTTTCTTTGTTTATCATTTCTTAAGCTTAGATGTTTAATTATTAACGCTACACCAGCTTTTCCTTCACAATATCTCTAGATAATAATTCTATTAAATCAAATTCATTTTTTGGATTTTCTTATTTGACTCCTAATCTTTCTAATAGGGCTCCACTTTTTTATTCTTGTGATGTGTAATTATTAGTTTATTACACTTCAAATATTAAATCATCATAATTAATAAACTTTGGGTCATTTACTCCCTCTTGATAGTTATGCCTTACATCCTGATAATCATAAACTTCCTTATAATCTTAAGGCTTATGAATCTCTATACTTTTTGTATTTATTTTTTCACTTTCCTATACTTCTGGTTAAGTAAATTATTTAACTGCTGGTTTCTTTGGTTCTTAAGTTTCCCTTTGCTTATAAGTTATTTCATATTTTGGTTCATCAAATGATTAATCATTGTCTAAATACTCAATTACACCATAATTCTTTTTTTCTGGTTGTGGTTATTAAGGTTTACGGTATTCAAGTTTTTCTTAATTAATAGGTTTTTATTTTTTCTTTTGAGATTCCTATTTTGGAGGCTCCTTAAAAACTGGTTGATAATTTTATGTAGTAGGTTGTTTTTCGAATTTTATGTCCTTAGGAGGTTCATATGGTTTAGTTTATAAAGTAACCAAATGAGCAGGCTTATTAGTTTATTTTTACATTTCACCAAGTGGCTAAACAGGTGGTATTTGTGGTGGTTGAGGTTTAATTTCAACTGGGGGAGGCTTATTGAAAATTCCTAAAGCAGCCTTCATTTCATCTAAGATAGAAGTAGGTTTATTATTGAGAGCTTCAATATCAGATGCATCAAAATGAAACTCTGGTATGAACATTTCAAAATTCAATCCATCATCCATAAACTTCTAATAAATTAACTAAGCTTCATTCGTCAATTCTCCAATTTCTATTGATAATTAATCATAATCATAAGCACCACCTAATTTTTAATTAATGTATTATTAAGATTTTTCAAAATTGATTTAATTTATTTACTTTTCTAATTATTACATCGTTTCTTCTTCATACTATTGAACTTTCTAAATTTTTCGAACCATATGTGCATCATTCAACTATTTATATCTTACATGCAATTCTTATTCACTTGTTTATGCTTCATTTTAAAGGGCAGATATTTAGTTTTATAGATTATTTATGGTATCTTAATACAATTACAAATTAAAGTTAGTAAAATTTTGCAAAGTTTACAAATTTTCTGGTCTCAGGAAGGATAGATTGTGTTGAGTTGTTTCTAATAATGATTTTAATTAGTTATTTTGAGTATCGTATTATTGAAGATTGACATTTCCATTTTATTGTTGCAACTGAGCTCGAATGTCAAGTTGAGACTATTAAGTCTATTAATAAAGGGCTTTGATTTCTGAAAGTTATTAATTAATTGGTTAGAGAAGATTTAACATCATTTGTTACTCTGCCATATTTTATTAAGGTTTGCTGCTTCCATTGTTATTTTGATTGGAAGCAAATTATTACATCTATTGCTAATTTTTTAATAAGATATCCTGTTGCTATTTCATCAATTCTTATTAATTAACTAACATTCCCATTGTTACTTATTCTAATCAATTAAATAAATTACTTTAAGCCACTTGTTTGAAATCATCTTCTAAATTTTTGTAAAATTAGTCAATTTATTAATTAGATGGAGCATTATAGGCTGTTTAGAATTGATTCTATGGTGTAGGAGGTAATTATTGGGGTTTGATTGATTCTTTCGTATTTGGTTTATCCTTGGTCCTGAATTTAAATAAAGAAATACGGTGGTGAGTTTTGTTGTTTTTGTGCTCCGTAAAATCTATTTTTTGCCTCTTGTTCTGACTGAGAAAGAGACTATCTTTTGAATGCAATAGCCATTTTTGGTTGTTAATAAATTAATTATAAAGTAAATTCATTTTAATCCAATGTAGTCTTTATAATTATCCAATCTTTACACAAATTTCTGCTATTGAATGGAAAAATTACGGGCTTAAAGTGAAAGCTTTTAACTCCTTTATTTTTCCTGCAATAACTGATGTTTCAGATACATCACTGGATTTTTGTCAAAAACAGTTTCTTCTCTCAATTTATATTTTAACGCTTTCCTATTAGGACGCAATAAATCATAAGTAGTAGAATCTATTATCTATTTCGATAAGAAATTATGCAACTTAATATGCAATCTTTATATTATTTAATTTACTTTAATTCATGTTCTTCTTTTACTTTTTTATTTTCCTCTGATTATGTTCGTTTGACAATTGATGTAAATCGAGTCCTATACTTCGTAGTCATGGTTGAGATTTCAGAAGTGAAACTAGCATTAGCATCTTTTAACTGATCACACTCAGAAATGATTATGCCAAGTTTGGATTTATATTTATTATACATAAAAGTAAATCTTTAATTAATGGACATCGATAGGCACATTTAATCTCTCTTATCTGGAGGGTGCTTACCAGAAAGGGATCTTAAGCTAATTTGCGAGAGAGCAAAGGAAATTTTCCTGGAAGAATCAAATGTTCAACCAGTCAGAGCCCCAGTTAATGTTTGTGGTGACATTCATGGTATTTTGTTAAGAATATTTAGGTCAATTTTATGATTTGTAAGCCCTAATCAAAGAAGGAGGAGAGATTCCCTATCATAATTATATATTCATTGGAGATTTCGTTGACAGAGGATTCAATAGTGTAGAGACTATGGAATATTTACTATGTTTGAAGGGTATACTGTAATTTACAATTAAACAGTCAAATATCCAGGGAATATAGTGTTATTGAGAGGAAACCATGAATCAAGACAATGCACACAAGTCTATGGGTTTTATGAGGAATTGCTTAGAAAGTACGGAAATAGCAGTCCATGGAGACTATTCATGGAGGTATTCGACTGCCTACCATTGGCTGCTTTGATTGAAGGATCAATATTGTGTGTACATGGTGGTTTGTCACCAGATATGAGAACAATCGATCAAATTAGAACCATTGATAGAAAGGTATAATGTAGTTTAAGGAGATTGAAATTCCCCATGAAGGTCCATTCTGTGATTTGATGTGGTCTGATCCAGAGGAAGTTGAATATTGGGCTGTCAATTCAAGAGGTGCAGGATACTTATTTGGAGCTAAAGTGACAAAAGAGTTTTGCAGATTGAATGATCTCACTCTTATTTGCAGAGCACATCAATTAGTCATGGAAGGTTATAAATATTGGTTCCCTGTATAAATTATATTAATTTAGGATTAAAATTTGGTAACTGTATGGTCTGCACCTAATTATTGTTACAGATGTGGAAATATCGCATCAATTCTCTGTTTGGATGATTAATTAAATTAGACATGGAAAACATTCAAAGAGGTGCCTGAAAGTGCTAAAAGTATCAATCCAAAGAATGTTTTGCCATATTTCTTATGAAGCATAATAAAATAAATTTAATAAATGCATGCAAATAAAGACTAACCAGTAGTCATTGAGAATCGCTTTCTTTTAACAGCTTTACATTATCAAGGTGGACATTCCAATTATTATAATGCTGTCGATTTGAAAGAAAATTATAAATCAATACTTGTTTAGATCGTAATATATGTTACTACTAGAACAGATAACTGATTAGCATTGCATTTGTAAATTATTAAGAAGATTAATTGCTAGTAAATATTACCTTAAAATTAGTCGTCGAAACAAATGGTACATAAGATAAAATGAATCGATTTTCTAAAATAGTACCAATACCCAGAATTTACTAATTAGGGAATTTGCACGTCCAAGAGATGAATTACCATTACGTTATTTGGTAAAAAACTGGACCTTCATTAAAGTTATGTTTTAAGTTAATGAAGAAAAAGTTATCTATCAAAACAATTGCTTTAATCGCATTAAAAATGGTTCTAAAATTGTTTATTTTAAGATAACTGTCCTATAATAGCTACATAGTTAAAATGTTTTACATAGATGTCTTAAACTATCATGCATTATGACAACAAAGAAATCTGAATTATTGGTTACTAATTTAGATTAGTATACAGAATTTTTGAATAAAGATGGGAAGTTTTCAACAAAATCAAAATAAATTCCAATCAAAATCAATAAATTTAGTAGTATTGGTTAACATTTATAACAAGGTACAATATATACTATTTTAGTTCCATCTCCTAGAGATGATCTCGAATCACTTGGTTACATAATTTTATATTTGTTAACATAAGGAAAACTACCACCACCTTCATAATCAAAAGAATAAGTAGCTAAAGATAAATTTTATATGGAATTTAAACGAAACCTGTTACCTGAAAAAGTCTTGAGAGATTTTCCTGAAACTTTCTTTCATTACTTTTATAATGTTTTAAAATTAGGAATTAAGGAGATTCCAAATTATGAACTACTAAAACAGCCATTTGTATAATTTTTGGGTAAAAATGATTTTGATTTCAAATTTGAATGGTTAGAGATCATAGAATAATAAAAAGATCAAACAAGAACTACTGATCCAACAATAAGAGATAAATCACAAACATAATAAACAATTATAATGCCCTAATTCATAAGTGAACTAGAAAAGGGAAATTAATCAGCACCGACTTCCCCTAGATAATAGAAAAAGAAAAGTAAATTTTATACTGAGGACTAAATAAATATTCCTATGGCACCTATCTTAGAAAAAAATGAATCAGTGACCACAAAGAATGTTTATGATTCTAATGCAGGATCTCCTCGATTTCGTTTTGAGGTTGATAATATAATGATGGACCTTTGTCACTCATCTTCAGGAGAAGTTAGTCCTACTAAAGATGATGATCCAATTATTTATAAACTACCTAGCTTCAAGTAGCATGATAACAAAATACTTTGATTATTTTATATATTATATAACAGCTCTAAATGGATTCTAATAAAAAGGTGACTTTTAATACAACTACTATGGTTACTAGTTCTATCTGTTAATCAATAAATTAAGATGACAAAAATAAATTAGTTAAGGATATACAAAATAAAATTCATCAAATTCTACAAGGAAAACCTTCAAATCAAGATTATTCTAATAAATTAAATTGCAAAGTTCCACTCTTTTAATACTCTGATAGATAAAAGCTTTGCAATAAATTAAATTAATTTACTCAAAAGTATACAATCGATACAGATGATTTGTCTACAACTTTGAATGATAGAGTATTGAGAAATTACAAATTTAATTCTTTAGTCTCTAAAAGAAGACTCACACGAATTCAATAAAAAAGTCATAGTCCAATGTTCAATAAATGCTCAAAAACATAAGAAAAAGTTAATAAAATATTTGGAACTGAGTGGCAAGAATATAAAAACATTTATGATCTTCATACATTACTATGTCCTAATTCTTTGGATATGGCCTCAGCTTATCAAGAAGTAGAGTTCATTAAATCTAAAATAAAACATTAAGAAAACAATAACCCTATACCATTCAATAACAATCCATAAACAAAAAAAACAATGTCATTTGATTAAAATGGAATTTACCAAGTAATACCAAACAGACCAATGACGAGTAGAATAATAATGAAGAAAGATGGAAATGATCGTCCTAAATGTAGAGAAAGATTTTCATTTCGTGATACCATTGTAAATAAAACACACTTATGATTCAAACATAAAAATTTAGACTACTTTTCTTTTTAAGCTTATATAACTGCTATTCTTTAACATAATCATGAATTAAGATAATTTCTCCTCTACTCAGCGGTCATTAATGCATTCTTTCTAATTTTCTAATTTACTCATTTTTTTAAATTTGTTATTATAAATAATCACAAAATGTCAAAATAATCTATTAATTCTCCATATTAGCCTATTGCTTTTGCAAATTATCTTCCATTATCCCATGTATATATCCAAAAGTGAGCTTTCCTATTTGACATCTCCACCATGTGATGTTCAACTTATTTAGCTGATTATATTCCCATAGCTCCATTCCCTACAAAATATGTATTTCCTGGATACACCTTCATTTTATTAGCCTCATTATAAACTTAAATTTTTTTAGATCTCTTGAGATTATGTTTATGGTGTTCAAAAACAAGCGTAGCACGATTTAAATACTCGCCTAAATTTATTAAAAATTCTTCATCCTCTTTTTGTAATGGGATCACAGGTACATGATAACTAACAATATTAGGTTTAGTTGAAGAGAGTGATTTGTCCAGAAAGGATCTTTAATCTTTTGAACTACTCTTAAAAAGACTCATACCTAGTAATATAACCACTGTCTAGTGTGATCAAATTTATTGGCCCTGCACTATGATAAAAGTAGGATCTTCTTTAATGTATCTCTGGTATTTATTCATCTATTAAATGTTATGGAAACATTTAAATAATATAAGGTATCTTTTAAAACTGCTAATTATCATATAATAAAAATGGATTTGTCACTCTTCCAACATCATGATTTCCAATTGATAATACTAAGGGAATCAATTTATTTTTTTATTTACAAACATTTTCATACAGACTTAAAAATTTATCCCAACAATATATACAACTAATAAATCCATTATCATAGGCTACATCTCCACCAATATTAATTAAGTCTATTTATTCTTATTGCTCTATTTATTTCCAAATTTAAATTGATGTTTCAGTAAATCCAGAGTCTCCTCCATCTATAATAGTGATATTATTTTTATTAAAATCTATATAATAGAATTCATCTATTAATCTCTCTCCCTCAAATATTTGTATTGTATTATTTTATTATTTTAGATTTATAAGACTATGATAAATATATCTATCATTCAAAGGTGATCCAAATACATTTTAAGAAAAACCATTACACAGAACAGTGTAATTGCCTCTTGTCGGTATTTAGAAATTGAGGATAAATTAATGATCATATTCAGTTAATGTTGCATAGACATGATATTTATTTAATTAAATAAATTATCGAGTAAATGCAGAACTAAATCCTGCTCCATCAAATGTTAAAAAAAACCCTTAATCTATGTTATGCATAGCAAAGCAAATATCATAAGTAAGTAAATATAGAATAAGGATGAAAATTTGTGTTTTAAATGAGTAATAATTAAAAGCAATCAAAAATATGATAATATATCTATTATTTCCAAACCATGAAAGTGATAATAAACATAAATTTATCATGATTTTAACAATGAATTTTTTCTTAAATAGAAGAAAGATGCATCCCAAAAGTAGTAATGGCAATAAAACAATAAGCATCAGATATTACTCAGCTGTAAAATATCTCCCTTTAAGAATAGGCATCCAATCAAACATAATATATAAATTAATTAAATAATATATCAATCATCGCTTTTATTTACTCTGAATACTTAGTATCTTTTATATATTTTATTTTTATATTTTCTATTTTCTTATTTTAATTCCTTAATCCATTATCTCTCTAAAGTCTCTTTCTTCTTTCCCCCTTCAATGATTTAATTTTCTTCTGTAAACATTTATACGTCATGAAGAGTGTCTACATAGGATTATTTTTATTCATTTTCTTATCTCTCCTCCAACACTTAGGATGAATTAGGTCTGCTTTAAAAGTTCAATTGACTTTATATGTGATGAATTGTTGGTTTTATAAGCAAATTAGTTCCCATGGAAAATTTTGATAATCTTTATCCTTAAAGTAGTGGTTCATTTCGAGTGTCGTCCTTTATTCCTGCATTTGTTACAATTTTGAATTAACTTCTATGAGTTTAGGATTAATTGATTGTGTGGAGTGAAACTCTCTTTTCTTGTTCAGTTTCCCTTGCTTGTCTTGCTTCATCAACTTAAGAAGTTAAACCCTTGAATAATAATTTCTCGCTTGGCCTGTTTTCAAATTCTACACAATCATTCAAAGATAGAAATCCTGAATTTGGCTATAAAAAGGATGAAACAGACCAATGATCAGGATCATTGAATTCTTCTAACTCTTATTACACTGTAAATGGGTATTTTAAATCTGCTACTGCTTTAAGAGATCTTAAATTTATTATATGTTCCTTTTCTACTTTTAGAAAATTATCCAAAAATCTTCGGCTCATTTCTAAAAATCCAACACATAATACAAATAATTCATCCTTAATCCCAAATAATTTACAAATGTCAGGAGATAATGATAATACCCATGTACATCTTAAAAATAAGTTCACAATAGCGAAAACATAATAAATTGTTGGACTATTATATCCTAAATCATTTCTCAAGAATTTATATTTAGAGTTTTTTTCAAAAAATAGAAAATCTTTGGCTAAATCCCAATAGTATTACCAAAATGTACTAATTATAGCTACACAAATCCAAATAAATTAAAACTCAGTTTGATCAGGATTTCTGCGAGCCAAATATGACCAAAATCCTACTTAAGCAACAAATGCTGTTTTTAAGAAATTGTAGAAATCATCAGTACCAAAAAGTTTTCCCCTCTTTAAACCTCTTGTTAAATAATGTGCACATTTAATTATATGTGGAACTGTACTGTGTAGAGCACTTGTTATTCTGTATCTTGGAGAACATTATCCTTCATGTTCTTATCCTTCGAATATCTAAATCAATATCGTGACTAATTACAATGTAATAATAATAGCAAAAAGTGTAATCCATATCTCTAAGAGGTGCTGCAAAAGATGTAAATTGATCTGCCATAAATGTATATCTCGACTCATAATTAAATAAGAATCCCCACATCATCCCATAAATCAAATTGTACATATACTTCTTTCCCTCTGGGTTAAATATCTTCTTAAATGGATAAACAACATAAATTATTAAACTTAACCAAATAAATAAGGGATATAATCTAACATCAAAGAATTACAATTCTTAAGCCAATTTTCCAATATCCTCCTCTTAAACACAATAAATGATAAATATAAGAAGATATATTGCACTTAATAAAGTGACTCTTTTGAGAATTTCTGATAAAGTGGAATAATGATGATTAAATCTTAGAAATAATTTATAATTGATTGAGAAATAATTCCATCCTGCAACATCCAATGAAAGCATCCAAAAATAAAAAATAAAAAGTGCCGCCCCTCTAAAACAAGGAAATACCTTATTAAATACTTTATCTGAATTTGGATCTAAATATCCATCATATCTCATCAACATTAAAATAATCATCATCATTGTTGCAAATCCAGCAAAAAACCCAAAATAAAAGAAATGTTCACTAGAAATCTGATTGCTCTCTACATATCTTCTCAAAAATTCACGACATTTCTTAGGACTTCATAAATTTAATCAATACTTCTCATGCTTATAAAAATTCTGAATAATCATTGATTCTGTATCATCTTTAATAGATTTTAATCTCTTAGGAAATGAGCTAATTTCATTTTACAGACCTTAAACTTTTGAAAACAGTTCTTCTTTTACATCCAAAACACCTCTTATTTATTATTTTTTAAACTTCTTAATTATTTTTCTAGTAGCTTCTTTGTTGGTATGAAGGAATTACAATAATTATTAAACCTCAACGTAAAACATGAACATACTATTCTTTAACTCTTCACTTTTTGTTCTGAATTCCTTATGCTTTGGTTTATTTTATTTAATTAATTTCCTTTAATGTTATTCTGCTTCTGTCAATGTTCCAATATTCCATGTTATCGTTAATGTAGACTATTATGTTAATTTTGGGAGAGTATTCCACTCTTACTACATTCCAATCACTTAATTTTTAAGTAAATCATTTTTGGTAATAATATCTATATATTTTTGCTTTGAAAAGGATTTCATCTTTCTCACCTCATACTCTAATATTTCTAAGAATTTGTTTGAGTCCCTTTTTAGTTTTTCAACGAGATCGATATCCTATAATACATCTTCTTTAATATTTTAATATTCATCACGACTCTTTTGTTATTTTGCATCCAGTAGAAAAGTCTTAAGGATAGTCATAATTGATAGATATGTTTTAAGTAATTTAAAATTAACATAAAACTTGACCCATTCTGGGATCAGAATCCTTAACATATATTTTGTAAATTTCATCAAATAAATTAATTATCACAAATTAGGTCTAAATAAACAATACTTTCGCAATTTTCCATACATTTATCTTGGAGTAGTATCCATTGAACATAATTATTTCCCAAATCTATCTGATTTATAAAATTATATTAATGATTACATCACTTTTTACTAAGTTATTCTAAATTAATTACTAGCAGCAAACTATGTAAATAACATTAATACCTATTCAAGATCTTATAAATGGACCCATTTATATGAACTTATTTCATCATTTTATAATTTTATTTACTATTCTTGATTCTTCAATTTCATCATAATAACAAAATATATATCACCATTATATTCATTAGCTATTGGCTAATCTCTAACAAAAAAGCAATCATATGGTTCTGTATCCAGTCCTGTTTCTTCTTTGACTTCTCTAGTTGCTGCTTCTACTATTAACTCCCCATCGGATGATAACCCTCCTGGGATTCCCCAAAGGCCTTTCTTCAGTCCATTTTTTTCCTATACTAACAATACCTTATTATCATGAATAATTAGCCCACCTGCTCCAACAGCATGGGTTGTATAATTAGGAAGCCTGTTTTCTTCATTTTCAACAATCCATTAAGAAAACAAGAGATATGATGACGTGCAATGATGCATTTCAAATCCTTGTTAAATTAGTTTTGAAGCCAATTATAATTAATTCACTCCCAATTACACCCATATAGCTTTCATGTTTTTGTTCTTGCAATCTTTGATAGTTTCGATTAAATGCTCAGAAAATATATTTTCTTATTCTAAATATTTATCTAATCCATTCTAATCCACATGGAAACAATGATAATCATCTTGCTTACCATTAAGAGTTTCAAATTACAATGTTTTAAAAGCATGCTTATTATATGAAGTGAATAGAGCTAATGTCAATAATTTTTTCATTAAATATAAATTATGTTAATATTCTTACTCCTTTGGGTGACACTACAGCAGTGCTTAGTGAACCATGAGGCTTAAGTGAATTTTTATAAGCAAAGCAATGAAATACTCAGAATCAACCTATTTGATTATTTTTATGGCTTCAATTTAGAATTCGAAGCTGAGGGATACGATATACAAAATGTGTTAAATTAATTAGACACCTAACAAACCATGGGATAAATTGTTGATAGTTCCCTATTAGTGAGTCAATATAGCAAACAATGGCTAAATATGGTAGCTGTACTTATATAAAATAATACAGCTTACTTTGTGGAAATACTTTAAATTGAAGATAATAATTTGGTTGAAAAATACTCATTATATATTCCATAACAACAATACTAAGTTTAATGTAATTAAATTGCTTTCTTTGATTTCGACACTATTATTGTTGATTGTTATTATATCAATAATACTAAGCAAACTTAATTCTTTGTCTGTAACATAAATGATGAATATTCATGGGAAATACTAAATTATTAAACAACTTTCAATTAATCTTAATTATTTGAATCAAATATCTAAGTTGTTCTCAACAATTAATCAGAAATAATTATAATTAAAGGAAGTTACAATATAAATCTCTATGGAATCGTTGAAATATATTCTTTTGCTGATTTAAAATCCTAATCTCAAACCCCAATTTAAGTGTTTGATAATTTACCTATTAGATAGTTTTAAGTTGACAATTATTAACGTAATAATCCTTAATTATTTTAGTTTACTTAATGAATATAACTAATGTTGTTTTAGTTTATTCTTTAGATTAAAATTATACTTAAGTAAAACTATATAATTTAACTACGTATATAACAGGAGCTGTTGAACTATTGGCATTTGATATAGAAATCGAATAAGATACTATATTACTTTACACTTCGATTATTGGTGAGAATTTATTTTAAATGACTTCATAAAATTTGATTAGAAAATATGCAGTTAGGATTGATTTTACTCTAAATTCTATCCCTTAATTATACAGCAATCCAGAATTGATTGGATTACAAATAAATAATGCCTATTATATTTATGATAGATTAAAACCAAATGTAATCATAAATACACAAGACTAATATCTAGTGAATTTAAATCAACTACCTTATAATATTTTAACTTATACAAATAATGAACTCTATTACTATTAAATTTTAGAACCATCTTTTTTTATAAATTCTACTACTAATAGTATTATTAATATCACTGCAACTTCTATTGAGTAAGAAATGAAAATTAATTGCCAAGTTTCCCTAAATGTTACAATGCATTCTATAAACCCAAATATTAGTTCATATGAAAATTCATTACCTGATTAGTTAATAGTTAAATCAGATAATATTTTTTACAATGTACTAAAATTAGTAAGTGGACCTCTTTTACGCTTTGGAGCTTCAGCCGAATAATCAGGAATTTTTTTATGGAATCCTTCATCATAAAGACAATTGTCCTCCTAAATTTGGGATTAGATTGCAGGAGTATTTTCATTTTATTCTGCTGATTTTCAATCTTATGCATTATTTATGTTAAGATATGAATATTCAAAAGAAATAATAAAAAATAGTTTTATATCCTTAAGATTATGTGATATTTATAGTTTAACTGAATATATTGAATTAGATACTATGGAATGTACTGAATATACAGAAGTATATACATTAAATGCACCAATTAATAAACTTTAATTCACTGATTTAACTGATCCAGATGAAGTATATTTTGTTGCTGATATTGCTCGAAGTGGAGTAGTAATATATAAATTAACTCAATTAAATGTAAATTAACCAATTTAATCAACTTTTTTATGTGAACCACTCCCAAGAGACGAAAATAACTTCTAACATGTTATAACAGATTTTTATGTAATTGGTGGTTATTTGTATTTCTTATTAGCTAGAATTTCTTAGATTTGGATTTATGATATTTCAACTTGTGACAAACTATTCATTATCAGTAATGAATTTGTTGATGGAAATCCTTTTTATCCGAAATCCTTAGCTGGAATTACAATATTTGATGAAGAAAATAAGATGAGATAAATTATATTCATAAATTCTGTCTCAAATATTTATGTTTTGGAAATGGTCAACAAAGTACCTGTATTCTAGAATATTATCTAACTTGATCAGGGATCAAATATTATAAGTATAACAGTAATTAGAGATACCTTAATAGCAGTAGTTTAAGATTTATATGGAATAAGTTCAATATTATAATACTTTTATTCTATTGATTAACCAACTAATGACATAGTTTTTATTAAAAAATTACCATAATACGGAGTGGGGATAAATAGTGAAAATATTATTGCAGCAGATCATTAATTATTTTATATACTTATGAATAATAACTAATATTATGTATACAATCCAAGATTACCATCATAAGAATGTTTACTATACTAAATAGATTATATTGGAAACTATATTTCATCGGCATACATCCCTAATACATTAAAATAAAGTATGGTTGCTGTAGCCAGTTTAACTAATATAGCATTATATAGTTTTACTAATCCTATTGTAATGGCAGCTTCAATTTTAGATTCAGCAAATATTTCATAAAAATCTTCAATAATTTATAATATCGAAATATAATCATTTATTGCTAGTAATTAAATAAATATTGTGGGTAAATTAATTGCTTATGATACAATGTTTGAAGGAAGATTAAATTATGGATTAGTGGCAGAATCTAATAATTTAACAGATACTATTACAATCGATTCTTCATCACACTATTTATAATTAGATTTAGAGGAGGCACTTTAAAATAATGTAGTTGCATATTATCTTGAAAATTTAGTTTATAATTTTGGAGTGAATTCTACTTTGTATCCTCCATTAAATTTTATGTCTGAATTACTTGGTACTCCATAATAAATTAAATCATTAACATTCAATCCTAATTCTGATATTGTATATTTATAATGTTTATCAGGAATATATACATTGTAAAATACAACTTATACCAAGATTGTACCATCTTATAATCAATATTCACATTGTTATGCAATGTCATTTGATCAATACAGTTAAGTTTTACTTTCATTATGTTCATTTTATTAATCATATACATTTACATATCTTACAACTACAAATGGAAATTATACAACTTATTAAATCAATAATGAGTTCTATTTACCTTTAAAAATACAATATATAAATAATCTTATAAGTATCTTGGCAATTAAATAAGGAGAAAGAAGTTATTCATTAATCTTGGGTTCAATAACTAATAATACTTATTAAACTAATATAAATATTGAATGCATAATCACTAATGCTGAATAAGTAAATGGTGGTGATATTGGTGATTATTTTATAACATATACCAATAATGGCTTTTTGATACTCTTTACTTGTCCAATTTTAGAGTAAGTATAATATGCTACAATATCAACTAATGGTTAAAGTTTATTAAATTAATCTATTTTACATTTACCTTAAGCACTACCAAAAGTTACACTTTCAGAAATTGTACTTATGGACATAAATACATAAAATATTTAATTTATTGTAACAACTAAAGAATTTTATTCTTTTATTATAACAGCTAATTTAACAATTTCTAATGGTCAACTCTAATTGATTGAAGCATAATAAAATAAATCAATAGCTCCTATGCAATTTGCAAATTCAGAGAGAAAAGCTCTTTATTATAATGGATATTTCTTTGCTGTATTTCATGATCCAACTCATGGCAACTATAAATTAGCTATATACGATCTTACTAATCCTTAACTTAATATTTATTATTCATTAGATACAATTACATTAACTTATCCAATTCAATATACAATCACAGGATTAGGAAATTATTTATATATTATGTAAGGTAGGCCCCCAATATATATGTACAATTACACAAATAAGGTTGGTGTCTATTTAGGAAATGCTACTTATGATTATACAATATTAGGACTAGATATATTTTAACAATATGGAGATCCTCAATTAATACCACTAAGATACTATTATCCTATGCCTGGTGCTACACCAGATTGGGTGAGGTATACTTGTATTGGAGTTGGAGCTCTCTATGTATTATCATTAATAGGCACAATTGCATATTTTGGACATTTAAAGAGGAAAGAAGCAGAATCAGATGATTAGTTATCCATGGAATTAAATCAAAGATGAAATTATAAGATACCAAAATTAATTAATAATGCTTAATTGTTATATCATTACTATTATTGTGGATTAATTCCTATAGCTTTACATGCTTTTTGATAGGCAAGTTCTGCAATTTCTATTTTTCTATTAGTGTTTCTAATTTTGTATACTAATTCTTCTTCTTTCCTCTTTTAAAGCACATAAGTCATAGCCTATAATTAATTTATTAAATAACCTTTGGAATATCTTCATTAGTTGCATTATTAACTTATTCTAATTAAATAGCGAATTTCTTCTTCTTCTCAGTTAATGAAGAAATCTATCGCTTGACTTTTTTGGTCTATTCTTATGTTTTAGCTATCTTTTTATTTTTATCATCAATTTCTTATATCAATCTTGTGCATTAATCTATTTCATTTTATAATTGATTTCTCTCTTCAATCAATACTGATGATATTTTTCCTGTAGATATCTTCAATCCTAATAACTTTTTATTTTTCTCATCATTTATTTGACATATTTTTTGTTTTCGATTTGTAACTGATGGAAATCAATGAATTTTAAATCATCTCCCATCTCTTCTTTCTTTATAATCTGATTGCTAGTCTTATTTATTTGTTATTCCAAATTTGCCTTTTTTTACTTGTACTTCTCAATTTGTGCATCCTAATTAAAAAAACACATTACCTTTTAAGCCAGCTTCTCCTTAAAATATTTTTCAATTCTCTCAGCTTCTATCTTACCAGTTCGAGTATTTTCACCAGCATATAGAATTTCTCTCTAAAAATCGAATGCATCTTTTCTAATTTCTGTAATTGCTTTATCAGTTTCTTCTAAAATTGCCTATAATTATTAGTTATTAATACTCTCAAAGTTTCCAAAATCTAATCTGATTTGATTCTACCCTCCTCTATATTCTTTTTTAGTGTATCACTCTCGAATTATGCAATTTCATATTTCTCTTCATTTGTCAATTGCATAGTCTTACATAAAAATTAGAGTTACTTTTTTATCAACTGGTTTATCTTTCTTCTTAGTCTTTTATTTTTTATCCTCTGCTTCATCTTCTCGTTGTAAATCCTTGGAGTTTCTCATAATGTAAGACTCAAATAAGAGGTTTTCCCTTCTGATCTACTCCATGTCTTTGTAAAGTCCTTCTAGTTTTTGTGAGAGCTCCTCAATAAGGATGAGTTCCTTTTCCTCCTCTGTAATGCCCTACTGCTACTCTTGGATCATTAATTTAATTTAATAATATTTTAACGATGAGGAATGGTGTCCCGAATATATCGAAGGTTGCCTCAGATTTAATCATGGCCTATCAATAATTGACCAAATGGGAGAAAGAAACTGTCGTATCTCCTCGTTATGAAAAGACTGCGATGTATTTACCATAATCACGTAATTATTATTTTTATGTAGCTATTGAGGAATAAATAGATGAAGAGAACCAAATCGATAGCCCTAGAAAAGTTGTTGTAGTTGAAGATGATGATGATTATTTACTTGAAATATCAGAATTGCGCAAAATTGTAGATAAAAGTTAGCATTCTTCTAATATTTTAGTGAGAATGAAATACATGAACATTCCGGAAAAATACGAAAAACAACCTCTTTAATCTACAAATAGTCTACCTGTATAGAAAAAGAAACCTAAAAATGTAGTAATTACATCCTATTAAACTGATTTCTTGAGGTAATAGTATGGTAAACTAAAATGAAATATATATAATTAATAAATGGATCAATTATTAAATACATCAATAGCAAGTACATTAGCTGCCATGATTGCTAAAACAATTTGTTATCCTTTTGATACAATTAAAGCATAATGTTATGTATTAAATATATTAAATAGATTGAAAGAAAACCAATTCAAATGAATTTCTAAGATATCACTCATGCTGTAAAAAACATATATGAGTCAGGAGGAGTAAAGAAATTCTATAAAGGAGGATTAATTGCTATAGTAACTGATGTTTTATCTAGGTTGGAAGTGGCCCAGCCTTCTCGCTATATTTGACATCATATGAGTTTTTCAAATTGAAGATCAAACATTATACAGAATCTAAGCTGTTATTACATTTATCATGTGGATTGTTAGCAGAAATTGTGAGTGGAGTATTTTGGTTACCAATTGATGTTGTTAAAGAAAGATTGCAAGTTTAAGAGAGATTGAAAAGCTATCATTATACAGGATCTATTGATGCAATAATAAAAATAATCAAATAAGAAGGAGTATTGGGATTATATAGAGGTAATCATAGAAAATATTTAGGATTTGGTGCAACATTAGGCTTTTTTGGACCATATAGTGCATTATATTTTGCTAGTTTTGAATATTTAAAAGGTATTATTTATTTTAATAAAAGAGAGAACATCTTAAAATTATTTACTTAGTTCTATGGGTGCATTCGTATTTTCATCCATTTTAACATAACCACTTTCTGTAAGTAAGATGAGAATTCAAGTATAATATCGTAAAAATGTTCACTAAGTAAGTAAGGATGCATAATTCAATTACCGCAATCAACTTCATGGAATTTGGAGAATATTCATTGAAGAAGGTGCAAGAGCATTATTTAGAGGATATATTATGAGATGTGTATATGCAGGTTCACTGACAACACTAAATATGACAGGGACAGAATTAATCAAGAGTAAAATATAAAAGATTTGAGAAAATTCTTATTTCTGATTTGACAATTATTTATTTGATGCGTGAGCAGTTATTTAATAATATATTCATATCTAAATGAGCAATACCTTAACTCTTTACTACAATCCAATTTCAATGCCATCACGTGCTGTCTTAACTTTACTCAAAATGGGCAATGTTCAATTCACAGAGAAGGTCCTTGATCTCTAGAAGAAAGAAAATTTCACACCAGAATATACTGCCATTAATCCTTGTTAATCAGTTCCAGCCATTGAAGATGGTGGATTCAAACTATTTGAAAGTCATGCCATCTTAAGATACATTGTCAATAAATACCAACTCCACGATTTTTATGCTAAGGTATTTTGTTAATCTATTTTAGGACCCACAAGAAATTGCTAAAATTGAGTGTTACTTGGACTGGCATCATACAGGATCAAAACTTATTTCTAAATTTGTTATGACTTATGTCCTTGGACCAATTATGTTTGGAAAACCTGCACCAGAGGGAAAGGATCAATAATTAAAGGAAATGGAATCTATACTCTAATTCATTGAATATGTGTTTCTTGGATAAGGCAAGTTTAAGTATGTTCAAAATCAACCAAAAATGACAATTGCTGATCTAAGGTATTTATGGTCACAAAATTTTAGTTTAATATTTGAACTTCAAATACTCTTTGCATTCAACTATACCTTTGATAAATTCCCAGGTCTGAAAGACTATGTTTAACGTCTGTCTTAAGTTCCACTTATCAAGGATGCTAATAAGGTTTTCTATGGCATGATTGGAAAAATGGAATTGGATGGTTTCATCAAATAACTGATGTGATTATCATTTATTGGACAATATAAATATAAATCTTCATTATAACAAAAGAATTCATCACACACTCAGATCAATTATGAATTTTCTAAATTCTGAGTTTTGTTTATAATTAGATTGCTAAGGGGGAAACTATGGATTCTTTAGAAAGTGAAATAACTAGGTTAGACTGCTAAATTATTCTTATTACTATCCCTTTTCACACTAATCCACCCAACTACATGATTAGACCATGAATCATTATTTCTCAATATAATTCATTTCAAGATTAGAGATATGTTTAATAAGCAATAATACATGATTTCCGATAGGTTTCATTCATTGTAAGACCTTGAATAGTGATTCTTATAAAATCTGATAATTCATAAACTTTGTTTCAAGGATTATTTTCTATTAAGATAATTTTTCTGATTTCAGTATATTTGTTGTGCTCTTAGTAATAGAAATAGAAAATCAGAAATTTTGTACATTTGAAGATGAAGAATTATTTTTCGGATTTTTATTATAAATTAATGAATTATAAAAATTTCAATTCACTATTAGAGATTGACATTCTTCAACCTCGGAGTAGAAGGAAATATCAACATCACCAGGTTTCACTGCTTTCTTCATGATCATATTCTATTAATCTATTTGGATTTTGAAAGAGGAGAATAATTATTCTGATTTTAATATTAATTATACATTAAATTATGAAATTATCCTTATAGAAAGGGGAAGCCATTTCAGTTTGACTTGATTGTTGAATAATATTGATGAAAGCAGGAGTTCTCAATCATTCATTTTAAGCTACATTCCATGAACTTTATAATAAAAATTTCAGAAATCACTTATGTTGCTAAAGGTCAAAAAGAGTAGATTAGTTGCAGTTAAAAGAATATATTCTAAAAAAACTCAATTTATATTGCTCAAGGTAAAAAGATTAAAATTTCTGATTTTAATTATAAAATAAATTTAATTAAAATAAATTATTGAAAAAAAATGTGGATAGAACTAAATTTCTGATTTTCATCTAATAGAATTAGAGCTAATAGAATTAGAAATGCAAGCATAAACACAAAGAACACTTTTTCTGATTTACATTTTATACATTAAATCGGCAATTCGTTGTGAAAAAAATTCTATTATAGAATATTTTTTCTGATTCTCATATAATTAAAAATCAAAAATTTAAACTAAATGCATTAACTCCATAACCCTTTGGCTATTCTGCATGCTCTTCCTATTAACTTAATTTAGCAAGTTATTCTTTGTTTCCCTACACACTGAAAGGAAACTTTCCTAATTCTGTTAAAACTTGTGGACCCTCTTTTTCATCATCATCACTTTTCTTTTCACTCATTGCTTCATCATTACTAGATTCTAATGTTGTAATTGTGTTTTCTCTTGGCTAATTCTCTAAATTGGATTGATTGGTTGGTTTCTTTATTTTTATTTGATATCTCTTACGATTAGCGAATTCCTTATTTTCTAGTCTTAATTATTATAAACGATTCTCTATGCCTTCAGAACTTATTTTTTCGAGTTTTTTCTCTAATTTTGTTCTTTCTCTTTGAAGTTCTTCTTCTGAAAACTATGTCCTTCTTAAGAAATATCTGTTTTAAAGTCTTAAATTAACTTAAAAAAATACATATCACAGACTAATTTATTGAATTCTTTCTATCTTAATTCATATTTCTCAAATGTAGTCATTCCTTACTTTGAAGATGTCTCTGATGGTAGTATAGATATACCAGATTAATTCTTTGAATGCTTTGATTTATATTAAATTTATGATGAATTCTCTCTTTGGTGATGTTCTCTTGGATTTGGTGATTAATCTTCTTCTTCAATAATAATTTCTTCATTAGGAAGTACTTCATCATCTGAATATTAATTTCTTGCTTCTTATCTATTTCTTGTAAATCTATGATTTGCTCCTCCTTCTTATGATTGTATATATGCTAAAGACTTAAGTTGTGATTAACTTTATTTCATTTCAGATTAACTGAATTATCCTCTACCTTTCATTACAATTGAATTTTGTTTATTCAATACCTTTGTTTAAGACCTTTTTAATTATTTTGTTGTTTCAGCAAGTTACCTTTCAACTAATCTCTCTTCTTCTCTTTTATTTGTTAATTCTTCATTTATTTCATTTTTTATTTCATCAAGCCATTCATCATTGTATTGTATTTTAGTTTCCACTGCTCTCTCATCTAAGCTATGAAGGATATCTTGCAATTTCTTCACTTTCTGTTCATAAGTTTGTATTAATGCTTTCAATTTTTCATCAGACAATAATTATTGATTTCTCTCTAAAATATGCTAACATCCTACCTGCAGCGGCCAGCATTCCACAGTTCAGATCTTCTTTCATGAATTATAACTATCTTCTTTATTACTTTGTCTCATAAACCAATGCCAATTATGCTTGGAGTTCTTTTTATATTACCAATATTTGAGGTAACAAATTTGGTGGCTTCTTGTGTACTTCCATGTGTCTGTCTAAAGTAAGGGTATCCTTGAATTCTAAATTGCAGTATAAGCATCCATAAACGATGTTAGGCTTCACTTTGATCTTTTTTAAATCGCTTCTAAATTGACGGCATTTCTATATGTGTTTCTTACTTTTCAATAATTTTGCTTCTTGTTTTGCAATTTAGTCATCAATAGCTGCAATATCCCTATCTATTTATTGATTTGTTTCATTTAGTTGCAAATTACAATATTCATTGTAAAAAATGATCATCTGCATTATGTTCAAGAATTTCATGTAATTGCTACGGGTACTTTCTGTAAATGTAGTCCCATATATATTGCTCATCTAAAACTGCAGCATTTCAAAATTACATTTCTTCAAATCGAATGTAGAAATCACCTGCCAATTGATATTCATATTATAATTAAGAGGGAAATTACAAAATAAGCATGGATCAATTAGTAAAATAATGCAATGAATAACATTCGACAAAGAATCACAAAGAAGCTATCATCGGCATATTCAGGTAGCAAATATAATTAATTATGATTTGATTTTACTTGGAAGATTACCCCGCAGAATTGCTTTTTTTAATTCATACAAAAATTTAATTAAATAATTATCTGCTCAAAAGAATAATTTTTCGGAAAATAGTATAAATTAAAATACCATAAAAAATAAATAACCTTGCCTAGGTTAAATTACATAGACTAAGCTTAAAGTAGCTTTAATCTATAAAATCGTTATTCTAGAATTATCAATCAAACGAAGAGCCTCTGAAAGATTATCTAATTGATATATGTTTATTTGCAAATCTAATATAGGAATTCAGAATTTCATAAATCTAATTTATATGGTAAACATAATTGTCTAATTGATTCATTAAATAATATGTCAGTCGAACTTTATTTCAATCCACTCTCTCAACCATCAAGAGCCATTCATGCTCTATTGTTATTGGGACACATTCCACACAACTTACATGTGATTGACCTAATGAAACAGGAACAAAACACACCAGAATACAAGAAGATAAGTCCAACAGGATAGGTCCCAGCAATTGTTGATGGTGAACTTTCATTGATTGAGTCTCATGCCATTCTCAAATACTTGGCCAGAAAAAACAAGTTGGAATAATACTACCCATCAGATATTGTAGAATAAGCTAAATTGGATCAATATTTGGATTGGCATCATGGTGGAACAAGAAATGTGACATTCACAGCTAGAGATCTTGTTTTCTACCCTAAATTCTTAGGAAAACCTGTTCCAGAAAATAAGGAAGAGAGATTAAAGGAATTAGCTTGGTATTTCACAGCTTTTGAAGAGATCTTCTTGGCCAATGGTAAAAATGATTACATATTGGGCTTCAAACAACCCACAATCGCTGACATCAGGTAAGAAATTTTAATATTTTTAGTGCTGTTTCAGAGATTACAACAGCCTTTTTATTGAATGTGGATTTTTCTGCTCATCCACACTTGCTTGCTTATTTGAAGAGAGTCCTTGCAATCCCTGAAGTGAAATAAGCTCATTAAGTTCATTTTGGTTTCACCAAGGCTCACACCGAGAATTTGAGATAAGAAATTGTTGATCTCATATAATGATATAAACATAATTGTAAAAAGACTGCTTTATTATTGTATGATTGATCATTTAGCATCTTATCTTCTTCTTTGTCTTCTTTATTCGACTTATTTTTTTCTCTCCTCTTCAATTAAATCCTTTCTTCCTGCATGCCAGTTGGGTCCCTTCTTTTTCTATTATGGACCTGCAGCAGCTGCGGCAGCACCGAATCTGGGATCATTGTTTATTAATACCTTCTATTGAAGCAAATTCTCTTGTAAGCTCTTCCTTTTGGAATTTTGTGTCTTCTCACTTATTTCTCAACCTTTGGTGTTTGTTTTCTGACTTTACCTGCTTTGGCTAAGGTACCGTGAAGTTTTCCCATAAAAAAATTAAATAAAAGATTTAAATTATCATATTTCTTTACTAATTTTCAATATAAAATAGCATTCATTTATAAATAATCAACCCTAAACGTGTTAGATTAGCTATCTATTCATCACATTTAAGTGGATTACCTTATAAATGAATCTATTACAATGAATTATACTTCTAATCTTCATATATTTCTGATAAATAGTTGATTGATTGTTCTGTTATTTTGTTATGTTTGAATTTTAATACTTTCACTGTTTTATTAGTCCAAAGAGCATCTATTACAGATATAAATCCTTCATCACTTATTTTATTTTTACAAAAATTTATTTCCCTGACGAAAGAAATAGATGTAGACAGTGCTGCAGAGAAAGTTTTTAAATCATCATCTGTTATATCTTTATTTTTTAATTAAATGACATCTATATTTTCTGATCTAGCTAATTATCTGATAATTTTCCGTAATTCATTCTATTTTTATTGTGCTAATAAAGGTCTTATTTAAATTGTTTCAGGCTCTTCAAAAATTTTTCTAGAAGTCGATCGCTATCTATTTCGATTTGAAAATGTTGGAAACTATCTCCCTTAATCTTGATTGTCAAAATTAAGAGTTTCTCTCAAAGTTCCAAATCGAGGAATAAGGACATCCATTTAGAGTGGAAAATCGATTTCAAGATTGGCTCCTTCAAACTATTAAAATTTCAATTCTAACTGATTTAGAAGTTCAGTTTTCCTGATTTCCAACCTAGTCACAACCTCATTAAATTTTCTCTCAATCCTTTGAATTAGCTCTTCTTTTTTTGCCACAGCATCTGTGAATGAAGACGAAACATTAGCTGCAATTATTTGTGATTCTACAAACTAACATGACTCTGAGAATGACTATGGAGTTGTCAATGTAATTTGGGGTGTTTCAAATACTTTTGACTTTTCCTTCAATTAAATCAATTTAAATAGAGTTGTATTGATTGGAAACCCTTCAATCGAATACTCATAAAGTGTTCTGGAATGCTAAATTAACATTACTCATCAGCTGGGCATCTGAAATGTCCTTCCTATTACTTTATGCATTTTTCACAAACAGTGTGTCCACAATCATTTAGGAGTCGAGGTAGATGAATAGCTTGGTCATAGGCAGTTGAGCACAATCTGCAACATAAAAATTAATCATTCATATTTATGTCCGATGATTTATTGCAATCTAATATTGATTAATTACAATAACTTCTTGATGAGGATGTCAAGGATAAGTAAAGCCATCTATCAATATGCAAGAAACAACAAGAACTAATAAGGAGAGAAATTCAAAACCGCATAAGACAGGGAGATGAGAAACAAATCATGAGACTTATGAAGCAATTCTCTTAACTCAACAAAAGACTCCAAGAAATGGAATACAATCTAGCAGAAGAACACGTTAGTTTAATATCTGATCAACCCCATGATCAAATAGTTGAATTTCAATTATATGAAGATGATACCTAGTAGAGGAAGAGGAGATTGTAAAATATACATCGAAATCTCGCAAATGTTAAGAATGTTTATGATAAGATATCACAAATCACTTAACAACAAATTGAGTAACTCTTCTCGATAGAAACGAATTTTTCTGACACTGCTGACAAAACAAGTAAAGCTTCCCAGGAAGTGATGAAGACCCAATAATCGCGAAATTTGTGTTATAGGTTCATAGTTATTGGGATTTTGGGTTTGATTGTTTTTTTTTTATGTATGAGTATTAACAGAAAATAATATTAATATTCAAAAATGAACGATGAACGATTACAATTTCTGGAATGGAAAAATGAGAAAGCTATTCTATTATAAAAAATACAAATCTAAGAGATGTATATTCAAGAGGCAAGGGAAAGGGAAGAGAATTTAAGGAAAATGAATGAAACATTTATCAATACACTCAATATGCCATAAAATGATAATGTTGTACAAAAATTTCAAAAAACATTTGAGCAAAATTAAATAGAATAGCAATAAGAAATTATTAGTAATTTATAAATTGAAGTTAAAATGCTAGAAGATAAGTTACTTGATAAAGAAAATCAAATTAAATAGATTATAAAAAATAATGAAAAAGAAATACTTAAATTGCAAAATAAAATACTTGATATGGATTAATAACAAAATGATAAGGAAAACATAAATAACAATCTTAATGAATTGCAATAGAAATTAAATTAACAACAAATAAAATATCAACAAGAAATAGAAAAGCAGAAAATAAACTTTGAAACTCAGTTGAGGAAATTGAAAGTCACTAATTTTCAAAAAGAAAATGATGATTTACTTAAATTAAAGGAAGAAAATAAAAAACTTAAAACTTAAATAAAGTCTTAAGAAACATCACTGAAAGTTATTAAATAAAAAAATTTAGACCAAGAAATATTGGAAGCAAAGATTTCTGAACTGGAAAATTCAAATATGCACTTTAAAAAACAATATTAAGATTAATAATAAAAGATATAAAATCTAATTAATGTATAGGATAATCTAAAAAACTAAATTGTTTAACTCAATGCATAATTAGAAGAAGAAAAAGTATATTAGAATAGATAAAGAAATTAAAGTCCATCTCATCCTACAACCAGGATAAGAACAACTTAATAATTATAATAAATCACAAATAATAAATTTGATGATTCTACATACTAGGACTCTACTGATATTAGTAATTTTCTTAGTAAAATTAATCCTAATTTGGAGGGATAAATTCGAGATATATAGAGTAAATTATATAATGCAAAGAAAAAATTAACAACAACAACAGAATAAGAGAATTCTTTTATTCGATAATCAATTTAAAAAATAAAGAATGTAACTTAACTTAAATATTTTAGAGATCTAGAAATCATTCAATTTCAGTTAATGAGACTGCATATGTTGAAGATAGATCAAATTGGGATGATCAAGTTGAATATAAAACAAATTAGACTAATTAGTCTCTTATGTGCAATGGATTTAGATTCTGTTGATTTAATTAACGATTCACAATAATATCAATTCATTATTCAAAAAGTTTGTAGTTTAAATAGTTTATAATCTATTTAACATTTTGTTCATTTATGAATTATTGGTTCTAATTGTTTTTTTATTTACTCTCTTTAATTTACCCAAATCCCTAAGTAGATGAATTTCATACTGTTACATGGATTAACATGATTTCATTATTTAATCGCAATATAAATTAGGTATAGTAGATGAAAGCTTAGGAAATCTTTCTTCTGTAGACATTTAAGTTGCTTCAGTTCTAGTGGTTTGATGTTGTTTGATTTTTGGAAGATGCTCTTCCTCGTTATCTAAATCTAAAAAATGCCTCAAAAACTTTTCAGTTTATATGGCAGTATTCTTATTTAGTTTAAATTCATAGCCACTACTTAATTGGTTGAAATTTCTATTCACTGCATCTTATAACTCATTTTGTCTTGCCCTCATTGCTTGATCTCTTATAATTAATCTATTGCTCTATTTAGCTCCATATCTCAAATTTAATTACAACTTACTTTGGATTGTCTGAAACTTTTTTGATAATTAAGTACTTCTCTAATTACTTTATTTTTTATTCGTATTTCATATTTATGTATTAGACAGAAACTAAATCCTCACTTTATGCCTCAAAATTGATCCAGTAGACTAATTACTCAGCATTATCCTCATTACCTAAAACCTACATTCGCCAAGTATAAGCAGAGGGTAGAATCATCTTTAATTTATTAGGTGAGATTTTCATGGCTGCTCCAAAGAAATGTGCCAATATTTGGAAGGAATTTAGAAGGAACGATTTTACACAAGTTTAAATCCCATACAAAACAGCTCTATAAGTGTTTGAAACATGTAGAGAGGATATTCAAGAAATGCTTAAAATCAATAGTGGAAAAGACTTTTTCGATCTCTTTGATTAAGATAATGATGGGTATAGATGTAGTTATGATCAATAGATATTTAAATGAAGATGAATAGATTTTAGTGTTCAGTATTATCAAGGAAAAAATGTAATAAGTTGCAAATTTGTTGTTACAAATTTAACAATATGTTCCATTCAAATAGCTTATGAAAGCAATTAGAACTCTTGAATAAAATATTTGCGAATATCAAAATGTTTTAAGATCACAAATTTACAAATCAGAAGTAGGTACCTATAAAGAGATAGGACTTGAGAAATTAGATGACTTTTATGAAAAATATTACAATTTCTTTTAATAGTTCGAGTAGTAGAAACAATAAAGAATGTATTACATTTATCTAATTATTAGTTAGACTTAAATTGAAAAGTAATAAGAAGAAATGGCATTATTAGAAGATAAGCTATCAAAGAATACTGAATTTCTAAAAGTAAAACCAAAGAGAAAACTAAAAGATTTATAAACATAAGAAAAACTTGTTTCTTTGGATGAGAGAGTGGAAGAAGCAATGGATTTTAGAAGAGAACTGAGAAATATGGAAAGGGCAGAGTAAGAAAGAGTAGCTCATGAATAAGAAAAGAGAATAGAAAGATAAAAAGATGAATTATAAAGAAAACATTAAAAATAAATGGAATAACTGAAAGCTAAATTAGAAGAACATGAACATAAATTAATAATTCAATTAAAAAAGGAATACAATGTTTTACTTAAATAAATTGGATTGCATAGCAATGAAATTGAACGAATTCAATCTTCAGCTTAATAAAGTGCATTAAGAAAAGGTGAAAAGGAAGGAGAATTAAAAAGAATGAAAGAAAGAGCAAGAATTTAGAATTTCATAATAGGAGATACAAAAAGAACAATGACTCCTGGTGCTACTATTTAAAATACATCAACATATGAGGATACTGTAAGTTCATCTCCAAGAACTAACACAGTTGTACCTAAAAATGAAAGGGCAATCCATGATATTAAAGTGTTAATCCACAAATAAAATTATACTTAGTTCTACATCAAAAAGAAATATGGTGCTGTAAAATAAATATTTACATTAGGATCTACCAGTTAATTATAAACCTGAACCCTATAAAGTTTAAAGTGATAATCATGAAAGAATTGAAAAAATATTATCTGTAAAAAAGAAAAATCCACATGATATCTTACCATCATTAACAGAATTATATGATTAAAATCTTAATGAATAAGTAAATTAATGTAATGTATCGATAGAATTTAGGGAGTACATAAAAATCAGATTAAGAATTAGTATAAGAGAGATTAAAAAAGAAATAATTTATATTAGAAAAATTAGAAGAACAAACTCATTGATATAAACATCACATCAAATTGCACTTAATAGCCATTTTTCTAATTCATCAGATATTTCTTATAGCTATGGCTATTATGCCCTCATTTCCTGGAATATTTGATTTATTCCTTAGAAATCATATTTTTTGTTAACAATCGAGGAATTCAATAGAGTTATGTAATCAGGATACAGACAATCACTGAAAATTCTTCCACTTTTAATTATTCCCTACTCAACCTTAAAATAGCAATCATACATTCCACTTTTAAGCTTTTCTTCAAAATTAACAGTGAAATCAGGTGTATATTCATAAACCCATTCCCAAGAGGATAATTTATCTACTTCTTTTTTTATATCTTCTATTTTCAATAGTTAGTTTTCATCATAATTTATTAATTAAACATCATGATATTTGAGTATGAATTAATTTATCAATTCATTTTCATATTTTTCAACAGAAAAGTCTTATTAAATTTCTTTTAAATTAGTCACTCTTGCTCTCACAGAATCAATACCCTTGCTTTCTAATTTTTTCTTTGAAGGTGTTAAATATTTTGATAATGCATTTTAATCAACATCAATAAGCATAGTTCCATGATGTAGTGCAATTTTATGAGGATTTATTTTTGATCCTAGTGAAAGCTAATATGCTGATCCTGAAATCTTTTTATCTTTAACAACAATGTCATTCCTTCCTGAAGCTTGGGCTTCAACTCCAAGATTGTGTAGGGTATTAATTAATATATCATTGTTTATGCTCTTAGGATCTTCTGTAGTAAATGTGTTAAGAAATGTAAAACAATGATTTCCTAAATCTTGATATACAGCTCCACCTCCACTGTATCGACGTTAAAGCCAAACTTTGTTTTCTTTCATTATTTGGAGATTGCATTCTTTCCAGGGATTTTGATGCCTTCCAATTACAATAGTTTTATCATTTTGCCATAAATACATTATTGGACTTTGAATGACTGATTTTGAAAATAAATAAGACTCTAATGCTAAATTGATGGGAATTGAATGACTCTTAGATTTAATTATAGTTGGCCTTAAAAATTACATTAATTATATTTTAATCAATGATGGAGGATGGGGAAATATCAGAATTATGCATCATATGTGGAAAGTAGGATAAATATAAATGCCCAGGTTGTGAAATGAGAACTTGTTCTCTTGAGTGTTGTAAGAAACATAAAGTTCTTTACAAATGTAATGGTAAAAGAGATCCAGCTAAAATGATCAATAAAATTTCAGAAAATTTAGTACAATAGGATTACAATTATGTTAATGAAGTTATGCAGACAACAGAAATTATTTAAAAGAAGCTTGTAGGGATTACTGCTTTGCCAGATGCTATGAGATATAAATTATTAAAACATTATGCTCGAAAAATGAATGTAGATGTTATTTTGGCACCAAAAATAATGAAGAAACACAGATAAAATCTTTCATTTTATTCCATCAAGGATAAATAAATTCATTGGTGCTTGGAACTAAAATATTTAAATTAGAGTTTCATTACAAAGCCTATACAATAAAAAACTAAAATTAGAGATGCTATATTACAAAATGATTTATTTAATACTGAATTGCTAGATCTTTACAAGATTAATACATCTGTAGAGTCTTTTATTGAGTATTTCGATAAAGATCTTGTGAAATTATGCTGGTAATCATACTAAATTGGGGAGTTTACAGAACAAGACGAGTATAAGTTTAAAAATTAGAAAAAAAGATTCAATCACTCTAATACCAATAAAAAGGAAACACTTTTTATAGATCCTGAACATACTCTTGAAGAAATTGTAAAAGGCTATACAGTATTCGAATTTCCTAGTATTGAAATTTAATTTATATTATAAACATAATACTAATGAGCATTTTAGATGATGTTGATTAGCGTTTATCATAATATTTAGAAAAGCGTAAATCATAATACGATTATCCTGAACAAAGCACTGTGTTATTTTAAGATAAAGCAGGATTATTAAATGAATTGGATAAATTGCGATAAAAAAACACATCTCTAGAATCAGAATTAAAAGAGTTATTACAGCAATATGATGAAATTTAAAGGGAAGAAGAAATTAAAAAGTTAGAATAAGAAAAAGCAGAAATAATATAAACAGAATTAGAGTAGTTAAAGTACAATATTAATTCAAATTTTAGACAATTACATAAAAAAATGAGAGATGAATACTAATAATAAGTTGATTTTCTTTAAAAATAATTAGATTTTGCAGAGGAAGAGAGACTAAAGCTATAAATGGAAAATGAAAAATTGAAATAGAATTAGTCATAAGAAAAATAAACTCAAGAATTGTATGATTAAGTGTTTAAAGAGGATTAAGAGAACTAAAAATACAATAAATAAATAGATAAATTCAAAAAAGAGGTTTTAAAATTGAAAACTCTTGTAGAAGATAAGATTGTTAAAAAAAAATAGAAAAAATAAAAATAAATAACAACTAAGTCAACCATAAAAAATTTAAAGACTTGAACATAATTAATTCATTATTTAGATGCTCTTTTATTTAATGCATCTTCAAATCCTTTCCACAAAACACTGAATAATAGCCCTTAAAGTCCATTTGTGAGAATTCTTGTCTTCAGACCTCTTCCAAACAATCCTTTAAATCCATCTTTTTCTAAGACAAGGTTAACTGCCTCTTTATATGTGATGGGATTTTGACTAGTTTACTTCGTTGTCTTGATCACTCTTAGAGAGTTGAGATACTATCAGAGATAACTGAACTGCAAAACCCGATAAATGCTCTTCTTGCTAGTTTTTTTCCTTTTTCTTAATAATCAGGAAGTTTCTCATTCAGTAGATTAAAAGTAGCAAACCTATATATAGTTTTAATATTTATACCAAGGATAATGTCCAACAATTGTTGCAGATGCAGTTGCCAATGCACCATGATAGAGGACAGGTATTCCTTTTGCATGAATTTTTGCTTTTAAAAAAGTTAGTCCATTCTTTCCTTCAACTTAAAGGATGGTTTTTAGTGTATCAATAGGTGTTAGACTGATTCTAAAGACACCTGCCATTACTGATCCTCCAGCTGCTCTTATCATGACTGGCAAATTTCTTGTTTATTCAAAACTATCCATAAGTGTAAGAAAGAGAGTGTTAGCAAATGTGTCTCCAAACCTAGATGCTGGTCCTTGGATAAGTGCAGGGGCAATTCCTAAAAATATTTTTAAAATAAGACGATTACCTTTGTAAAACCTTAGTATTCCTCCTTGACTGTACAATTCTTTGATTGTACCCACAATGGTACCACCATAACGATATTAGTAATTCATGGTCGTTCTTAACCACATCAAAGTACTCACTTAAATGACCATTGCCATGCTTCCTGAGAATCCAGATCGTAAAGCTTTATTTGTTATCTCTTTGAGGTCAAACTTAGGAAGGGGCTTATTTGTTTCTTTGCTCATTTTTTATTTAAATTATTGGCTTTATCATATCCATATTACGCTTATGAAATTAGGATTTGAACAATTTTAAGTTTTTAATTCCTAATATTATTTCTTTTTTCCAAAAAAAATTATTTATGCACCCCCTTTAATATGATGTAATTATAATAATTATTGAATTATTTATGTTCAAGTGATGTAATAAATTTCACCATTTTCATCGACCAATGTAAAATAAATAATCTAATTAAATTAATGAATCATTATGAGGTCGGAATACAAAGGTTTATAGAAAAAATTAGAGTTCAAATCAGACTTAAAGAAAAAGAGTACCTACAAATAGAAAAGGCACTTATACATAAAATAGTTCACAAATCACCTCAACCAGCAAGAACTCTTGATTTAAGAGAAAATAATTTTCTAGATGTCTAGCAAAAAAAACAACATATTAAACCAAAGTCCAATCCTTCAAATAATCGAGCAACCGCCGAAACTATAGAAAACGAAGTGCTCCCTTATTTAATTCAACATCATAATATGCCCACAAAAAACAAAAAGATTACATTAAAAATACCAACAGTAATTCCTGATTCGTCAAGAAAAGTTGAATTGTTTGAAAAATAAAGTTTATAACCTATCTTCAGAAGTTACACACCAAAGAAGTGGACTGTAGAAAGTTCAGATGAGTAGGTATTTCTTAAATGAATTCAGGGCTGCTTGATTCTACATTATATATATTCGAATTACATTAGTAACAAAGTTTATTCCATATATTCGATGATTAAAAATAATTACTGATGTGTTGAAAACAGTGTTTTTGAGAATTCATTCTTTTATTAATGTCTGCACCCTTTAATCAATAGAGTTCGTTTTTATTATGAAATCAAAATTAAGAATATTATTAAATGTGTGATTAGCAGAGATTAATGACATTTAAAAAGTTTGCTATGGCCAAAACACCATAGCCATTCATTAACATATATCCATATGAGAAGGATATCGAGAAAATTCTTGAACATTACAGGCAAATCAACTAAAAGTAGTAAACTTAGGTTTCTATTGAGCCAATTAAGAATAAAGAATATTGTTACATGAGAAATATGAAAAGAGTCATTTTAAATTCATTCAATAAAGCTCAAATGAATCACTCTGTAGGAAAAAGGAAATAATCTCTAATTATAGATAAACAATTTTTGTAAATAAAAAATTTCAACTTGATCACTACCCCAAATTCCCCAAAAACAATTAAATTTACGCCAAGAGGAAGACTTTAATCACTGAAAAAACCATCCTCTGAAAGATATACAATGGCATAAAGCATTGACACCAATTCAATTACTGGATGGACTAGAAAAACATCCGAAAGCATATGATTGCTTAAATTTGATGTATATAGTAAAAGATCATTTATAAATATAATTTCCCATGTTTGTATAGAATATTAATTGTTGAGTCATTTTATAATTTATATAATAAACTAATTTTTAGTAAACAAAATGAGTGAGTCAAAAGAAGAATTCAAAGAAGAACTTAAGTAATTCATAATGAACCATTATATACACTCAATCATAGAGTAGTTCAAATGTCCAAAACAATAGTAAATATATTAAATTAGTTTAACTATGGACCTTTCTTTAATTATAGACACAAGACCTATGATGGGCTCCTGGATTATCAATTTTTATCCTCATTTTCTTTTGTCTGTACATTAGATTATATATTCAATTGTCCAGCCCATGGATATCGGTTATGAAGATTTTATTTGTGAAACTAAATTTGTGTCTGTTCCTACATTTGATACAGCTATTCATTCACTTCACTATAAATAAATATTAATGAGGAAGAGTTGTGGTTCCTTAATTCACATTAAGAATTGTATTATTGTTAAAGTAGATCAACCAAAAATTACTTATTTTATAAGAATATAGATGCTTATGTTCTAATAAAATTTCAATTAAAGGCACTCATTTAATATAGAGATTATAAAGTAATTATGATATAGAATTACGATGTTAAGAATGTGGTAGCCTTAAAACTGAAAGTGAAAAAAAATATAAATTATGTTAAAAACTTTAATTATATCTGTAAGATTTATAACCATTAAGTTAAAATTTAATAATTTTTAACATAACTCAAGTAGTTAATATAAGCATTAATTCTAATTATTAGATATGTATGTGGATGGAAATAATGTTAATAGATTTTAAGTAGGAAATTAAATTTACGCTCTAGCATATTATACCTTTAACTTAAATGAAAATAAAAATCAATTACCTTATGTTGTACCTAATGAATATTGCTATGCAGTTACAATCGATTAATACACATCAGTGCTTAATAAGAAATATTTTAAAATTAAAAATGATTTATAAATTTTAAGAATCTCAATAAGTTAATCCTGATGATAACTATAATGAAAATATTAAAAATTTCTTAGATAAAAGTAAGAAACACTATAACTATGGCAAGGAGAATTCTCTTTTGTTTACTAAACCTTAAGTACTTCATTTTATATTGGTTTGTCATTAGGCTTAGACTCTGGTTTTAAATCTGATTCATTAGTGCTAGTAAAATTAACCCTATTAGCAAGTATTTTTTTATAAAATAGCCAGAGTATGTAATATTATCTGTCTCCAGCTTTGTGTTAAAGATCTAATATTTTAGTATAAAGATTAGAATCAGAATAAATTCATAGGCATCTCCATGTTGGAATTATATACGAAGATTATGAAATTCTTATGGATCTAATTAAACAAATAACTAAAAATTTAGATAACCTCATAATCTTACCAGAGTGTGATGAGGAAACATTTGATTACATATTAATGAGTCTTGCTAAAAATGGTATTTTAATAATAAAACGTATGCCGAATAAGGGCATCTCTGAAAAAATAAGATAAATTTTAAAAGGAAATCCAGTCACCGTTTTTAAAGATCAAAAAATTGAGATTCATTGTTCTATTTGGTGTTTATTTGATATTCAAGATTTAAAAATTAAGTCAAATGATTTTGCTTACATAAAGGAAAAATTTACCTTTATTGCAGAATCCTTTGATATAGTAATTGATATGGCATATTCAAACTTACATCATAAATAAGTTAAGTTTAATTTAATTGTTGATTATTGTGATTAATTAATTGCCTAATCATAAAAATAATAAGAAGAACAATTTCAAACAACTATAAAAAAACCAACTGCTGAGAGATCTATTCGTGCTCCTTCATCCTGTTACTTATTGCAAAAAAAATTAACAGAGAAAAATTATAATCCTGATCTTGAATAATGGATAAATCATTTATTAACTATAGATGGCAGTTCCCTAGATATGATTAAGAGATTTTATTTAAAACTTAGGTAAAATTATTCATGTCCACAAAACACATTAAGCAGCCTTCTCAAAATGAGTTAAGCATTTGCCATAATGAGATTTTTCGTTTATAGCCAAATTGATGATGCTGATGGATTGTATTCATACATGATTACGCAAAAAGAAACACTACCTTTAACTTATTCAGATAGTTTATTAGCAATCCTTTTAGCAATTGAAACTAGAATTAATACATTAGGTCCCATAGGAGCAATATTTGGAAGTGATACTACAAAGTATTAATTACTTATTATTTAGTTATTTGTTAAACTGCCTTAATCCTATGTTTACATTTCGTAGATTCTTAGTAAAAGAGGGCAATGATGAATAGGAGGATCCCTTATTTGAAAATTTCACATACATCTATGAAAAGGTCTTGAATTTTACTTATTGATAAATAATGTTAATAAAATTATATATAATTATTTCAAATTAGTCTGTGTCTGCACACAGGGCATTCTCCTTTCTATTTTAACCATTAGTCTATACATTTTGCATGAAAGGTGTGCAAACAATCAAGAACCCTTTTAAATAATAATTTAAATTACTTAACATTATCTAATTTTTTGAAATCAATCATACAAACCACACATTGTTAATTTGATGGATTCGGTTTGTATTTTTAAGTAGGAATTTATTTAATTTGATGAGTATTCATAGGTTAAGCTTATTAATCTTCTTCTTCATATTATTATTCTTCTTCATCTTCATCTTCTTCATAGTATTCATATGAAGGATAATTAAATGTTTATGAAATATGAATACCAGGTCCCATATTACTAACAAATACCTACTATCTTCCACCACCATTTGATTGAATGTTGAATTATAACTAATTATTATCAAAATTTAGACTAATTTTAAAGTTATAATTACTTGATGTTAAATGCTTATGTCATTTAATTTCTCATATTTTACATGGATCTTTAAAATGCAGATCCAGGACCAAATATTTCTAATTTTTTTAACATATTATTACAATTGAAATCAGGCATTTGAGTCACTATTTCATTTTAATCACTTTCAACACTTCCATCACTATCATCATAGTAAATATTCTATTAATATGTTTATCTTTAAGGTTGCCGTTATTATTGTCTTTATTAAGTAAATCTTTATTATTGAGGTGGATGTTATTATTATTATTATTACCTTCGTTATCTTAATGATATAAGGCATTGTGTTTAATGAGTTACCTAATTATGCGAATAATCATACATATTAATCAGAACTTACAGTCTTTCCACAATATCGACACTATTAACGAGTTACCCTTTATTATTATTATCTATTCATATTAATACTAATCAAAAAGCGATGGAATATTAATTTTTTTTCTAGATTTAAAATCATAATTAAATTACATGGCCAACATTACAATCAAGATCAAGCATGCTTCAGACTAGGTTTCATAAGTAGAGATTGCACCAACAGCAACTGTAAAGGAATTAAAAGAAAAACTCATTCCTACATTCTAATCACAGATCGAATTCATGAAGGTCATCTTTTAAGGAAAAATCCTAAAGGATACTGATGTGCTTTCAGAAGTAAATGTTAAATAGGATTCTACTATGCACTTAGTTATCACTAAATGTATTTAATATCTTAAATAGAATCTGGAGCACCATAACCAGCAGGACAATAAGCCCCATAGCAATAATAACCCTAACAACAAGCTGCACAAAATCAACCAGGCTTAGGAGGAATGGGAGGATTCCCAGGAGGAATGGGAGGATTTCCAGGTGGCCTAGGTGGAATGGGTGGTTTCCCAGGAGCTGGCGGACTTGGTGGTGGAATGGGAGGCCTCGGAGGAATGGGAGGCATGGGTGGAATGGGAGGATTGGGTGGAATGGACCCAGCCATGGTAATGTAAATGATGCAAAACCCTATGTTTTAATAACAAATGCAATAAGTAAATATTTATCCTAAAAAAAGTTATTCTCAAATCCATAAATGAGAGCCCAGTTAATGCAACATCCAATGATGTAATAAATGTTGCAAGCTAATCCATAACTATAAGCAATGTTTGATGATCCTAACATGTTACAAATGATGTTCAATCCAGCATTCTTATAAATGGCTATGGGAGGCCTTGGAGCTGGTGGAGCTGGAGGAGCTGGAGGAGCTGGCGGTCTTGGAGGTCTCGGAGGTTTCGGAGGTTTTGGAGGCTTAGGAGGTGCTGGCGGTGCTGGTGGATTAGGAGGTCTCGGTGGAGGACTTGGAGCACCAGGTACTATATTTAATAATTTAGGAAACATTCCTCCTCTGCCTGTATAGAATCCAGAAGAGAAATATGCAACATAATTAACCTAATTAAATGATATTGGTTTCACTAATAAATAAGTGAATTTAGAAGCATTGATTGCTACAGGAGGAAATGTAGAAGCTGCAGTTGAACGCATCTTAAATATGGTCGGACAACAATGAAATATATAGAAACATATATAATTAATTGATTGGTTATATATTTAAATTAAATGATCGACGGAGATGAATAGAAAAAATCTGAAAATGAGGGATCTTATGGCTATTTTACTATACTAGCTGTTAAATTCACCTCATCAGAATAATAAATTGAAAGGTATTTAACTATTCTTACAAAAGAAACTATAATACTTTATATAAGTTTTATACTGACAAAGAGTATTTTTAAGGGGATGGCACAGAAAACCTTGCAAAAACAACTGAAGCCTATAAAATAATTAAAGATGAAAAGGTAATAAAAGTTTAAGCTCTAGGCTAGAGAATCATATATGCATAAATTAATGATTAGATGTTATTTAAGTTAGCCATTTGATTTGATTTTGCCAAATAAATAAAGTAAGTAATTATTCTAATCAGGTGATAAATTATGGCCTTTTTTTATCTTTGAAGTTATAAAGGAGGGCAAATCTACCAGTGATATTATGTAATTTAATTTTGTTGCACAGACTTTGACTGAACAAAAAAAGGATATTCGTACAAAGAGTTATGTTTTCTCAAATATATCAGTATTAAATAATATTTATACTTTAGTCAGCCTTATATTCAAAAAAAGATGATGAATTCATCATTAATTTCATTGAAAATGGAAAAATACTGTCATAAAATTATAAAGCAAAGTTTCAAAATCAAAGAGATTAAATAGTTAAGTTGGCAATATTTGCTAAAGAAATATTTGAAGAGACTAAACCTACTTTAGAATTTCATAATCCAAATACAAAATAAGATCTGAATTTATTCAAAGTCCAGCATTATTCAATAGGAGAAAATAGTAAAACTGTGAGTTCGAAAGTCACTAACCTTTTTTTTGATTAGGTTTCGACAAGAAATTATTTTCTATGGAATGATTCTTACATCCCTCCACATTCATTATTAAAGACTAATGCCTAAAAAGTTGTTAATTTAGGATAGTCAAAAACAGTCCACTTTACAATTGGAAAATCACAAATGTTAGTATCAAGAGATGAAGATTTGAGATAAATCATTTAAGTGATTCCTCTAAAGAAAGAATATCTAGCATTTAGTAGGGAAGAAAACTGTAATCATAATCAATATTTTAGATGTATAATTATAAGTATTAAACAACACCAGAAAATACAGATTTCATGATAAACAAAGTGCAAGTTAATTTGTTTAGAAACTTATTAGTGTTTAAAATTAAAAAGCATTAGCAACACCTCTATTAACTGAATATCCTTTTGGATAACATTTATAAAATATTGCTAGAAGTAAAAAGCTTGCTATTTAAAAATTAAATTCATAAATTGCTTAATATGAGTAGAAATTATAATAATTGAAAGTTTAAAGGTATTTGACATTAATAATTGTAGATAACAACTATTATCTGAATTCAATGATTTAGATTTAGATAAAATCGATGATGATGAATTAATAATTAAAGAAAGAGATTTCTAGAATAAAGCATCACCGGAACCTGCTAGCTTATTTAAGGCTCCTGTTAAATTCGAGTGAAATAAGAACACTTCAATTAGAGTTGTTTTGAATATAATATATTAAAATATTATTTTTAGATCAGCAAATTTATAGAGAATATAAACATTTTTTTCAACAAATCTTTTCGAAAATACTTATCTGTTCTATTTGATACAGAAATAATATTTAATTCATCTCATTATATAAATTTAATAATATGCCTTCACAAATTGATGTCTTTTAATTAACACATACAGCTACAGATGAGGATATTTCTTTATGCCTTGAATGGATTAAAGCTTAATTGAGGGCGAAGCAAATTGTTACTGTGTTAGTTAAGAAATGCTAGAGACAGGAATTAATTCCTCAAGCAACTGTTGATGTTGTAACAATGATCCAATAAAAATTAAAACTTCTTAGTTAGGATCCACAAACTCGTATCAGCGAAGTCTAAGAGCTTCTCCAAATATACAATTAGAAAGGAGTGAAGAATTAAAGTATACTTATAACACTTTATGTAACTTCATTAAATAATTTATAGATTGAGTTAGCAAATGCCAAGCAACCTGAGGCATAAGATAAAGCAATAGATTTGCTTTGCAAAGTTGACGAAAAGGTTAGAAAACAGTTCACTTCTTAATTTTCTATTTTCTTGAAAGAGAAAATAAAGTAACTGATTGATAATGGTTAATAAGAAACTAACCAATCTAATCATAAAGAAGCATTAGCACTATACCTAAAAGCATAAGAATTAAACTCATATTATGAGGAAAAAGACACTACTGTCTAGTTAAATGTAACCTAGTCTTAATTTTCTAGATACAATTAGGAAATGCCTACCATTCACTCAAATAATTTGATGATGCTTTGAATGTTTGGGAAAAATCAATAAAGTTCATTCAATCGTAGCAATTACAATAACAGTTTTAGAACGAATTAATATATATGTATAATACTGTAGGTCAAATTTACTATGATAAAAAATAAAATAACAAAGCAACTCAGTATTGGGATTCTGCAATTGGAATTTTAGAATCTTAAAATGAAGAAAATTAGTTAGAATAATAATCAAAATAATTATTGGGACATTTGTTAAACAATGTTGGAATGATATATTATCAAAAAGGAGAAGTTAAAAAAGCAATCCAAAACTTCTAAAAAACTATAGAAGTTTATGAGAGCATTTATGGTAAAGGGCATATTAGTGTTGGAAATAGATTAAATAATTTAGGTGAAGCATATCGAAGTGATAGATAATATGATAAAGCTTTAGAAATGTTCAACAAAGCATTGAGTATAAAGAAGGCTGAATTACAAGTTCAACCATCAAAAAGCTTGGCCAGTACAATAAATAATATTGGAATGACTTTATAGAATAAGTAAAGTTATGAAGAAGCCATAGATTACTTTAAATAGGCATTATAAATGTATAATGAGCCAGGAGTGTTTAGTGATCCAAATGCAGGAGATGCTGCTTTATAAAAGAGTAATACAATGCATTCAATTGCAGAATGCTATCGTGCACTACATAATTTAGATTTATGTATATTTAATTTCAGAGAAGCCTATAAATATAAAGCTTAAGAATTAAAAATTTTTCATAAATCAACACAACATACAGCAATATAACTTGCATCAGCCTTATTTTAGAAAAATTAATTTGAAGAATCCTTAAGAATATTTGAAGAAGTACTTGATGGTTAAAGATAAGTTTATGGACCAGATTCTTAAATTGTTGCTTAAACTATTAATAATATTGGTACTGTCCTCTCTGAATTGAAATAATATCAAAAAGCACTTGAAAAAGTGTAAGAAGCTATTCGTATATTTGAAAAGAAGCTAGATAAAAATGACCCATACTTATAGAAAGCTTATGATAATATGAAGAATATTAAACAGAAATTACTAGAATGATATTATATACATTAGTTATTAGGTAAAATCAAAATTATTCTACAATTCTCATAAAAACATCTTCTAAACTTGTTTAACTTATTCCCCAATCAGCAATCTATAATTCCTTCTTTTTTTCTTCAATTTACCAAAATATATCTGATATTTTACAAGTTTTTTCAGATATTTAAAAGATCATACTGCAATTAAATTCTTACAATAAATTTGCATAAGGTAACATATTTCTTATGAATTCTTTTGCTTGCTTTATAAAAAATTAAGAACTAATAGAATAATTTTAAATACTTTTATTTAACTTAATTCTATTATAAATATTAGTCTCTATGAATTTATAATTAAAGATGATATCCTCCTCCATATTTATTTTTTAATCTTTATGGAGTACCTATACATCTTAATATTCCCTTACTCATAATTCCTATAATAATATTTAACTTTACCTATTCTATTGCATAAAACATCAGCCTCATCCATTGAATGGGTAGTTAAAACTATAGCTCGCCTTGCTCTACATTATTATATAATTTCCCATAATGATCTTCTATTATCAGGATCTAATCCAGTAGAAGGTTCATCTAGAAATACAATCTGCGGTTCACCAACTAATGCAATCGCTATGGATAGTCTTCTCTTCATTCCTCCTGATAATTTTTATGTTTAGTAATTAAAATAAGGTTCTAATTTCACTTCAGCCATACTCTATTATACTTTTACTCTTTCTAATGCTTTATTAACTCCCTTTAATCTTGCATAAAATAATAAATGTTCTTCAACAGTTAATTCAGGCCAAAGTAGATCAAACTAAGGACAAACACCTATTCTCATTTACACTTCCTTAATGTGATGTTTAATATCATATCCACCTACAAAAGCTGTTCCATCATCACTTCCATAAAGACCAGTAATGACTGATATTAGAGATGTTTTTCCTGCTCCATTTGGACCAAGTAAACCAAATATTTCACCTTTTTCAACAAGGAGTGAGAAACTCTAAACAGCAACATTCTTTTCATATTCTTTTCTTAAATCTTTACAAATTAAGGGATAATCTTCAGGATTGGTAATTTTATACACTTTTTCTCTTTCCTACAATACATCAGAATCTTCATCATTTGCATTTACATTCAATGAAAATTAATCTTCCTCAAAAAATTCAATTTAATCCTATTTCTTGAAAAATTTGCATATCCAAGGCTCATTTGCCACTCCAAATTCTTAAGGGACAATCTCATGCAAATAAATTCCAAAAAGTGCATAGACTAATGCATTTACATATAATGATATCAAACATCCTTATATTTCTGGAGTAATTCTAATTTAATATTATTGTTTACAAATTGATATCTGTGTAACATCCACTTTAAGAAACACAAGCTATATTAAGTTTATATTTATACCTAAAGATAATGAATAGAATAGTCTTCCAAATGATACTTATGGTAGTATTTATAAATACCATGGCAATAGCAAAGGGTCTTGATATATTGCCAAACTAATAGTAGATGCCATTATTGCTCCCCAAACTGATATAAGATATCCTATAATAGTTGCTGTTCTAGACTTATTTAAGAATACTTAAATTAAGAATGACATTGATATTTATGTAAATCCCCAACCAGTCAAAATTAATATCTAATTATGCGATAAAAATACTATCAATAGGGGATCAGTATATTTGAAAACTTAAATTTACACAATGTAGGTAGCAGTAAAATAAAATAGATTAAATGTAATAATTGTTAGAAAAGTTCCAAATACATATTAGACAATCCAATAATCTATCATTTTCATTCCATTCATTTTCATCATTTACAACAATCTTTCTTCTTTATCTAGAACAATAGAATACAAAAACACAGGTAGAAGTAAAGAAAGTGAAAGCGGGAATAATAAAGCCCCCATTAAATTAATTGCTTTTTATACTAAATTCCTATCCTCACCTTATAGAGGCATATATTAAATTCCTGTTACTAACCACACATTAGGGTTTAAAGTATTAAGATAAGCTCTTGAAAGCAGATCAATTAATGCAACTTAAGCTTCTGCTACAAGCATAAAATTATTTGTTTTCTTTTTTTCTCCAACTTTAAAAAATAATTTAGTTATCCCATTAGCTCTATGATACTCTGGAATGCGTAAATCATTGACTTATATTGTTACATTTAAGTATTCTTCATTGGCTTAATGAAAAGTGTATGCTCCATCAGGCATCATCCATATATCTAAGAATATTCTGAAATTATTACACCTGTAAAGTCTTTCCCTCTTCTGAATGGTTAAGTGTTCAAATATTACACTCTTTCATAAATATCTTGGTTTATGGATTTGTTTGGAGCAACAAAAAAAGGGACATTTCTTATATCATGATTACCATTAACATCACATCCAGGTCTCGAAATCAGATGATTTAATAATCCTGTTGACCTAAAATGATTAATTAATCATTACATATTTTTCCCTGCCAAGCCATTATTCTAGCCAACAAATTTTTACTCATGACGATTTAATTACGACACATCATAATAATACCTAAAATATTTCCAACACTCTACCATTATAAACACGAAACATTGCTAAAAAGTGGGATTTAAGAATATAAAAAAGGTATGTTGAATAAATAAGGAAAATCCAATTGAAATGTCCAACCTGTAAACTTATCAAACACTATTTCTTATATGATATAAACTAAGATTAAGCAAATCAATGGCGTCATTATTTAGCATATGTTAGTTCCAATTTACCTAGATTAGATTGAAGCATTTTTGTAAAATAAAGCTCTGAATTGATAGCTTTTTTTCATGAATTTAATAATGACATAATCGAATAAACAATTTATGTCATAATAATTATGAAATAAAATGATTAAAGCCAAGATAGCTAATAAAGCCAAAAGCCATTCGCCTATGATCCAAAGTTATTTGTATTGCTATAATAAGCTTTACTTTAAGTTTCACTTAAAAAGTTCTCCATATGATTATCTTAGACCCTAAAATCCCATTTAGTATGTTGCCCATTATATGAAGGAAAATAACTAAGAATTCTGATATATAAGTATTAATAATAATACAAAACTACATTCAAGGCTTTTAATGCATAAGAATTTGTAAGAATTGCTATTCAGTAATATCATCTTAAGCACCACACTCTACTAGTATTTGTTCCCAAAGCTCATCATCAATATTGCCAATCATTAATTCTAATTCCTCTTTTGAAATCTTCCCATCATCATTGGCATCAAATATTTTAAATGCTGCTTTTACTTTCTCTAATGAAACTAATTTTTCTTGGTTCATGGCAGCCATCAAAAACTCTAATATAACAATACTCAAAACCTGAAAAGTCGACCTGTCCACTTTAGTTTATATCAACAATTTGAAGTATTTTATTAACTTCTTATAAAGCTAATTATTTATCTTTTAGAACAGTTGTGTAGCCTTCAATAAGTTCTTCTTTTGAAAGAATACCATCTCCATTTTAATCAAGAGATTGAAATGTTTTAGCCAATTCATCCTATTCTTATTAACTTGTCATTTAACAAGCAATATATGCTAGAACTGCTTAAGTAAAAACTGATTGTGCCTAAATACTAAATAACAATACTTAAAACTTTTATAAATTTTATAAAACTATCTTATTAACTTTAGTATTTGTCATATGTTTAGTTATCCATTGATCAGAAAGGGCTTGCTTTGCTGATAATCTTTTACCAGGATCAGTTTAAAGCATTTTTCTAATTAAAAGTTTAGCTTCTGGTGATATAGAACTCCAATCATCCTCTGATCTATTTTCAAATGTCACGTTTTACCTTCAAATACCAATTCTCCTTCACATACTTTTTGCATGATTTCATCTTCATTTTTCCCAGTGAAAGGAGGATATCCACAAAGTAAAATATATAAAATAATCCCACAAGACCATACATCACATTTTTCATTATAATCTTATTTTAACACTTCAGGAGCTATATAATAAGCCTTATATTGTTATGATATTTACAGTTCCAAGTTTTTTAGTCATGTTTTTATTAACATCATATTTTCTTGAAGTACCAAAATCAATAATTTTAATAGGAGAATGATTAGATTCATTTACAAATAATATGTTTTCTGGTTTTAAATCCCTATGAACTATCTTTTAATCATGACAATAGACAACAGCAGATAAAATTTATCTCATTAATTCAGCTGCCTTTCTTTCACTAAAATAACTAAGTTCTTTTATTCTGTCAAACAATTCACCGCCAGACAAGTATTCTGTTATTAGAAAATAGTTTGTTTAATCTTAATATAACTCGTACAATTTCACAATATGAGGGTGATCAAGATTTTTTAAAATATTCATTTCAGCAAATAATCTTTACTGTTCTTCTACGATAAGAGATTTCTTTTTTAGTTATTTCATAGCTCTAATCATTCCTAGTTGTCTAAAACATAAATACCAGTTTATTTATGTGTAACTTTCCATACCTTTCCATATGCCCCTTAACCAAGTATCTCTCCAGTTGAATAATATTTGTGAATGCTTCCTTGTTTTAGATTTATGAACACATCTGCACCAAGCTTGACAGTTCCAACAGAAGTTAGTGTCAGTTTTTTGGTTAAGCCATTCCTTGGAAGTGCTATTAATAATCAATAACTCTAAAATAAGGTACTTGATTCAACTCTACTTTCAGAGTGTTAAAATTAATTATTATTATTTGACGACTGGATCTCCAATTTGCTTAAGTCAAAGGAACCTGATCCAAGTATTTCGAAATTTTCATATTTTTCTTTTTCAACCTCATCAATCTCATCCTCATCACTACTCTCTTCCTTTTTTGGTATGCTTCTTTTTGAGAGGGTATGAATGCTTCCACGAAGCTTTTAACTTTGTATCTCTATTTCATGGGTTGACAAACGAACAGGCAATGTACAACATTACGCTCCCATTTATTATAATTAATAAATTAGCAAAATATATATGATTTTACCAAAATTGATGACTGTTATGAATACAAAATTATTCGAAAAGATTTATAAAATTATAGTATCAGATATTTAAAAAAATTTATTCCAACCATTAAAATGTCCGATATGAAAATTATGTTGATTCAATTTCTTATTCAAACATATGTAATTAATTAATTAGTATTTTTCATAATGAATAAATAATCATTTCCATAAAGCAACAACCTCTAAAATGGTTACAAGAATATCCTTTGAAACTTTAGCAAATTTGATTGGATCTTGTAGAATATCATTTCTCACTTCAAACAACGTTCCAACAGTTGGCTTTGAAAATGATAAACAGGCACTAAATTATATTAAGAGATACCAATCAATCGAAAAATTAAGACCTTTCTTTCCAGTATACGGTTCATTAATTCTGCAATCATATCCTTTTTATTTGAGGATTTTTTGATGTAGCTCCCCAAATTCATCAAAAAGACTTGTCAAAATTCCTATCTCTACTTCTCTTTTATGTCCTTCATATTCAGGTGTAAATGAATGTATTGAGTATATTAAGTTTGGTTTGATATCATGAATAACTTATCTTACTGCAAAATGATAAGAAGAGTGATATTGTATTCTGTTCCATTATTCCTGAAGTGATAAATCTAGGGTTGACAGAAATTACTTACTTTAATTAAGTTCTATCAATTTACAATCTCCTTGTCCTCTAAACAACGCTTCAGATTGAATTTATCTATTAACATCACAAAATAATCGGCTTGGAATATTGTTGGATTTTACCTAAATTTGCTATGAATCAAAGTAGATTAGGTTTATTGAGCTAAAACAGTTGCCAAATTCAATGCCCTAAAATAGTATACAAAATTACCCGATATCCAGTGCCCAATGAGTATCGACAAAATTTGCCTTATCATTTTCAGACCATTAATGAGTTGCAGGTAAACTAATTAAATTTAGTGATACAGGTTTGTCGCATGATCGCAAGTGAATAACAAATTGTATTTATTCCCGTAGTTGAGAATATTGGCATTCTAGCTTTCTGTATAATTAAGCTATTGCATTATAAACAAATTCTAAATCTAATAAGATAATAATAAATATATAAAAGAGTACAATTAAGATGTAAGACGAATAGAGGGTTGTTGGTAATCAAGATATCAAAATCCTACTCCCTAAGGTCAGAACTACACCAGTGAAGAAAAAAAGGGAGTATTGTCACATTTCTAAAGAGAAAAAAATATAATTGATAAAAACAGTGTTAGGATAAAAATGTGGTATTAAGAAGGTACTCTATTAAGTTATTCAATAGGTGGCCAAACACTTAAACATTAATTATGCTACTGCAAAGACAATCCTATACAATTACAGGAACAAACAATTCCTTCTTGAGTCGGGATAGCTACTGACACAAGTTGGTTATGCTTGTGTTAAGCCAAATTCCAAGATAACAGTTCGAATTACTATTGACAATCAAATTGTAAGTTAAAAAGAGTACTCCACATTTTCGCAATGAAAATTTTTATAAAAACTCATATTCAATTTTAAATTCTTAACTTTTCTCTCTAAAGCCTTCTGTGAATGTTACACGTGTTGTATTTAGTAAATACATTGCATCAAAATTAACATCAAAAAGTGAATTAAATATATGCAAATTTTAACCTTTAAGAAGTGAAAAGTAAGTCGGTAAGAATGATTTGAAGGACAATTTCAGGTTAGGAATTAGACACAAATGTTGAACTTGTGAAATGAGGGATTTCAGTAGAAATAACTAGTTCATTATTAAATATTTATGGACGAGTTATTTGACTAATTAGAATTAGAAATTAATGAATGCAAGTCTTCAATGTCTCAATATGATTAGAATTTAAGCACTTGCCTCACCTTATATGATATTAGTAATAAATCATTTAATTTAGAATCCAGATAGGAGTCTTATCAATAGGTCATATTTCAATAAACTAATCAAAACACAATGAATGTGCCTAGTTTTTCATTTACAAAGTCAACTAGGTTTAAAGAATAAAAGTCTGATGAAATTTTGCCTGAAATGCCTTTGAATGTTTCGATTTCTAGTGTCAAGGTATTTAATAATAATATTGTTTTGAAAGCATAACCAAATGTTCTATTTCCTAAATCATAAAGATTTGTGGAGCCTAAAGTAGAAATTCAAGCCCCTTTAGAACCCAATTATGATTTTGTAAAAAGAAAGACTGCATCTGTTGTAATTTCAGAATCAAAGATCAGAGATGATGATATTTCAACTTAAGCTTCAATGATTTCAGTGGGTCCAGGGAGTTATAATATTGAAGTTAAAGAAAAAAAATAACTAAATAGAACATTTTCGAAGGAAGACAGATTTGAAAAGCCTAAAATTAATGATTAATAAGCCATCAATCCTAATTATAACATTACTAAGCCTAATTTGCCTATTCCTAGAATAGCAAAACCAATAAAAAAAAACAAAAAACTAATTTAAAGAGATGAATTACAAAAAATGAATGAATAATTAAGAATAGAATAATATAAAAGAAGACCACTTGATATTGATAAGGGAATAAGATCTAATATTACAGGAGTTGTGATTAAGTAAGCATATAATGATATTAATTCACACCCTCCAGGATCTAAAATACGTAGATTTCTAATCAGAAAATTATTGGAGGATATCTAAGCAATTACAGTAGGGCCAGGTCAATATGAAACATATGAAGAGAAATAGCCATGCATGGTTGTATTTCGTAGCCATTCTTCAGAGAGAAGAACACTTCCTGATCGACCTGTTCCTGGTCCTGACTACTATTATTCTAAAGATGATTATATCAAACCCAATCCAATAATGATTAAGTTTGGAAAAGAGGAAAGAATAAAGAAAATTAAAAAAGAAGATTTAGATTTACGACCAGATTTAGAAGTTAATGTAGATCCAATCAAACCAAAGGCACCTGATGCTGTTAGATGGGATGTTGAACCAACATAACCTAGACTGACTTTAGAAGTGAAGGATAAAGTTGCTCCTGGATATTATGATCCCTCACATGTTTAAGTGGATCCTGCAGTTAAGGGGGGAAAAATGGCCCCATTAAATGAAAAGAATGATAGATTAGCAATAATAGATCCAACAAAAGGAAAGGACTTTAATGATTATGAGGAATAATTATATCCAACATTGGAAGGAATAAAACCATAAATCTAAACATTTTAATATCATGAAGATACTGTAATTAAACCTTAACATCCACCTGATAAAGAATTATTTCCTGAATAACATAAATTTTATGATGTAAATTTAAATGCAATAAGAGAAGAATTGGCTAAAGATATTCCACTTGCAGGTAAAAAGGGTAGAGGATTACAGGAATGGTTAGAATATTTTGATGACATGACTATGTTTAAAGCATTTTAATAAAGAAGAAATAGATAACCAGAAATTGGTGAATATGATGTTAAATTTGATTAAATTGATAAAGATCCAAAAACAGTTAATTTTAATCGTTATGTTGAAATTGATCACGAACCTATTGAAAAACCAGATGGCCCAGTAGATGGAGATAATTTAATTATTAATCCTGATAAACCTAAACCTCATATTCCTACAATAGATTTTGAAAAATAATCATCTCCTAGATAGGAGCCTGAACCAAAAGAAGTTGAACTTTTATTAAATGTTGATTATGCATAGGTTAAGCCAAGAGTGAAAAATGTTATAAAGTTTGAAAAATAATTAGAAAGACCAGAAGGACCATAAATGCAAGATTAAGAGGCTGTTATTGAACCAAATTTTGAATAAGTTGAGAAAAGAGTAGTTGGTAATGTCAATTTCGAAAAATAACCTGATAGAGATGAAGATCCTAGATATAAGCATAAAGTTGATACTAATCAATTACTTATTGAAGTCAAACCTCCTAGAGATACTAGGACTGCTGTGTAAATGAATTCAAAAACACCTCGATTATAATAAAAATAAGAAAAAGATGATCAATAAGTTCCAGCTGCAATTAATATATCAAAAATAGAAAAAGCAGAAAAAGCAGTACGCCCAAACATACCAAGGGTAAATATGGAAAGATAAAGTGGAAGAAAAGATTTTATTATTAAATAAAAGAAATGACAATCAATACTAAAATCTATATTACAAAAAAAAGAAAATTAAAAATTAAAAATCATTATTCTGCCCATTCTCTTAAGAAATCTGATTCACAACTATCATGTATATCTGTATCTGTTTTACTTAGATCAGTTGATTTTTATTAGATAAAGTATTTTTAATCAAAACTAACTATTAATGGTGTTTATTTAATCGGAATTTCTTAACTTGAACGATTTGACGAATACATTCTATCACTACAAGTAGAAGCACTTAATTCAGAATGTTATGTTTCAATTTATTTTGCATAATCTTTAATAGTAATTGCTTAATTTAGTAAATTTTTAATAACATCTTAATGATTAGAAGTCCATTCTTCAACAATCAATAGATTTATTTTTTTAGATAATAATTCTTTTTTGTAGTTTTGCGACAATTATATTTATTAGTCGAATTATGTCAGTATATTATGAAAAGTGTCATCATCTACTTCTTATACAATCTCTTATCTATTGTTTAATATATCATTTTATATAGTAATTACTACAGATTATATTTATTAGATTTCTTCTAACAAATGTTTGAATGTTTTATCTAATTGTTGTTCATCATTACTTAATTGAGTGATTAATTCTTTTCTTTTTTATTCCAAAAGTGTTGAAATGTATTTAAACTAATGATCTATCCTACATTTTTACTAAGCATAGTGTTTTTTTATAGTTTGTAATTTTGAATTTAAACCTTTGATGCTATTTTAATCTTCAATTGCCAAATAATGACATATTTATAGAAATTCTTCTAATATTTCATCTTTATTCAAAGATTAACATAGACTTTCCTGTAAACTTGAATGATTTTACCACTGTTGAGACATGAGTATGAATATTATATATTATTTTATTAATGTTAACTGTTTATTGATTATTTTACTCACTCATCTGAATCAGTTTAATTATTTGAATTATTATTTCCTTCCTCTGTATCATTTTCATGATCAGATTAGTGCTCTATTACCATTTCTTGATTATTATTGTAACCTATTGATATTTATATTATTTACCTGGTATTTTATTATTATTTGACAATGTATTAAATGGTGCAAGTTTTTCACTATCAAGTTCTATATCTGTATTTTAAGGAGCTAGTCTTCCAGAAAAGGTTAAACTAATATAGTCTCCCATTACTTTATTCACAGTTGCTGTTATCCATTGATTCGAATCACTAGCATATTGTATGATATTACTAAAAATCTATCTTATCATCAACTTTAACAGTCTTTTCTGTCAAATCATCATCTGAATCAAATTCTTCACTTAATTTAAAGGGTTCTTTTGTTATATTAAGTAATTGTTGTTTTTTCCATCCAATTACTTTTTAATATGCTTAACAAGTTGTTGGTAAGTAAATATTATGTAATCTATGTAAACATTTTGTTGGATTAGCATTATTCTAAATTAATTTATCATTTGGATTTTATTGAGCACTATTGTTATTCTCCAACATCCATTACCATGTTCTTTAATTTTTCTACATCCATTGATAGACTGCTTAATTTTTAAAGGTCATCTAAAATTATTTACTATAATTACTCTGAGAATATATTATTAACAAACATCAGTTTCAAAGAAGTATTGTGATTATTTTTACATAGCATCTATTAATTTAGTCATTCCATTGTGAATCTAAAATATGAATTTATAATTACTCTATTTGCTTGCAATTAATCTTTTATTTGGAATATTTTTTTCAAAGGCACTAAATATTTGCGATATTCCTTATATTCTTTATCATTAATTTATTTGATAATTGAGGAAATAATGTTATCTGATTATTTTTGATTGTCTAGAGCCAATTAACACAAAATTTCTGAAATCATTCTAATTGCTAGTTTACTGTCTCCTTCTTCTAAAAGAATGAGAATAGTTGGTAGATCGAATGTTAGCATTGCTTGTTCCTCTGCACTTAAAGCTTGTCTTCCTTCTGTTTTTAGAAGATATGCTATAACTCTCCATAAGTAGACCCTACTTGTGGCTGGCCCTTAATTCATAGATTTTTCAAACTTTTTCTCTAGTAAGTCATCATAATAATTTGAAGCAGCATCAATATTTTATTGATTCTGATTGCCTAGATAATTGTTTTGATCATCTAAAATTTATATAATTTTAATATCATCTGTTCTTTTAACAATTTCTCTTTATTAAACAAGTAATTTGCTTGGATTAATTTATAGAATGTCAATGGCTAAATCCATAAGTTTACCTACCAACTTCTTCTACATCAAATATTATGCATTTTGTTTGCTCATCTTGGCAAATTTATAAAAGAGATCATAAAATTCAATTGAATTTTTGAGACTCTTTTTTAATTCAAAAATGGTGAAAATCCATGAATTTATTAGACAAGCAACTAGTGATTTTGGTCTATCTTCTGTTTCTTCAAACAAAATCTTGTATCCTTCTATTAATTATACTGTGTTGATAGCTGTTGCTATTAATTAAATCACAAACTTTCTCACAATCCTCTTTGAACAATCAAATTAAAACTCTCTAATATAATGTGGTTGAACAAAACATTTTAGCAACCACTCGCATGTAGCATGTGAACGCTTTAATAATTCAGTCAAATCCATAATGTTATTGGAAATGAAAGATTTATCATTTTCTCTAACAGCGCATGTCAAAAAGAAAAATACTAATGTTTTTACAATATTATCTGATGTTTCCTTATTATTTAATTACCATTTAATCATACTTTACATGAAGTTAAAGTATTCTTAGCTGAAAATAAATCTTTAGATTTAGAATTTTCTATTTTCTTCCTTTATTTCTTCTAAAAATTAAATGGTATTTTAATTTGGCTCAATCTCCATTTCTTACTTATTTACATTTAGAGGTTTTATTCTTTCATAGAATAACATATAAGCACTTTTAGATTTATCTTTGAATTGAGGTGGATATTTATTTTTCAAAAATTTATCAACTCCTCCAAATCCATCATTTTTAATATCCTTCATTTCAGCATGAGAAACAATGATGTCATTGAATTCATACCATTTTTACAAATCATTTCTATCTTAAATGAATGAATAATAATGACCACTATCAGCTGAGCCCAAATGAATAACTACTCCAGTTAATCTATACTAAAAGTATTCAGGAGGATTATCTTAACTAGAATCTCCTTCTCTTTTCTCTGATTTTCTCAATCCTTACTATGAGTAGGGTTCTAAATCAAGTTCAAATGGGAATTCAATTCTATCATTGATTTTAGCCTTTGCCATGATATCGAAATCAAAATTAAATCTCTTTAACACAAGGATCAAGTGATCAGGCAATTTTTTAATACACATTCTTTTTAGTGCACTGACTTTTTTATTACATTATTCACATTTATATGCATTATCACCTTCAAGTAAGTCGCCATGTACAAGTGATTATAAACAATCTTCAAGATTTTTTTTGTTGGCTACTGGTAATGATACAGCAAAGAATGGTTCTTCTCTCTCTGAATAATGTGGACAAGTCTTTCCAATAATTTCATTTGACATCACTCCACCAAAGTTTCTCTTTACTAAATCTTCATCAGATGTTGATTTTATATTTGCTTCTATTCTATCCATAAGAAGATTGCAAAATTCATCAACATCCATTTATTCGAATATATTGGTTGGATTTCCATCTAAATCTTTGAATGCATGGCACAATTTCTTTGGGTTATGATATTATTTTTATGAGAATTTAAGAGCCAAGAAGAGGCATTTTAATTAATGTAAAAGATTTTCTTCAACAGGACCTTAGTTCTTATCTTCAATTTACAACAATTTTTCTCTGAATGATGGTATCATGAATAATTATTAGAGAAGGGAATTCATGTAACAGATGCAACCTAAATTGTACAAACCAACAAAACCAGTTGAAGATTTTTCATGGAATTTGCTTTGAATATTCCAATCATTTAAATGTTTTGTTCTCCATACTGATGTTTGATGTAAGCGAGGCACAATTTCTAAGAATTTGTGCATATTTTATTATACTTTAAGAAGAGAGAAGAAACAATTAAATGCTGCAGTTCTTGATTATTATGATTTACACTTGCATCTAACCTCACCATCCTTTTCTAATAGATATCCTAAAATTTCTGAAAATAACTCTGGATTATTTCCAAGATTAGGAACTCTTTCTACAAGAACATTTAAAAGCTTTAACAATCCAATTAAAATTTAGTCTTAATCTTTTAGTGTAATTTCATTAACAGGGAGCTACACTAAATTATTTCTAATATATTTTAATAATTCTTCTAAATTTAATTCTTAAAGATCCAAGTTTTATTCTTACAAAATTAAATTGCAACTAAACTCAAAAAATTAATCACATTTTTATTTATTTTCTGAAACAACTATTTTTAATACATCTTCTAATAGTGCTCTTAATAATATTTTGCTTTCTTATGTGTTTTTATATTTCAATAATTAATAACTATATTCTTTTTTCAAATCATGATTATCATGCTCAATCAAAAAAGTAAATAATTATTATGATAATGATGGATCTCTAATATATTGCCTACAGCCATCCTCACCCAATTAATTGAAGCCAACTCTAAGTAATTTAGCTTCTACATCATTCATTTCCTTATAAGCAGGAGATTTCTTTTGAATTGAATCTGGTTTTTTTCTCAATTTAATATCCAAACATAATTATGAAATAATTTCTAAGGTTTTCTTCTTAATTTATTATACTAATTAGGGTTCAGTAATCTTTATTGTTGGATGATTTAAAATCTCTAGATAAGTTAAACAACATTTTTTCTCTAAAGGTCTTTTTGCAAATTCTAAATTTTATCCCAAAAATTTTTATGTAACCAAATCTACACCATCTGAATTTGTGAATTCTTCACTCCATCTTGGATTCTCAAGTAATTTGTAAATTATTTGAAGCACATAAAACATATCAAAGAAAGTGTGATCTAAATATTATTTCCATTCCTTGCATCCCTCCACTTGTTATTTTACAGTAGAGTTGACTGGCAATCTATTAATTAAGTCCCATACTTAGGTTAAGAATTCAACACTTTCTTGTTTTTCTAATAATTTAAATAAAATCTCAAAAGTTCTTTGATCTTGAGAAAGATAATTTCTTGGATGGAATTTATTATTAATTTTCACTTTTACTCCTGCCAATTAGAAAAATACTTAATTTACACTTGTATCTGTCACATCATATGATTATTCAATAGGTTTATTTTCTATAGTTACATCCAATTAAAGGTATGCATACCCTAAATCTTCAGCCAACTTTTATTTCCAATAGTGAATTGTACTTGTATCACCTTCTTTGAATTCCATTATTTTTATTGTACCATTAGGGAATAGTATTTGAGCTTTGAATTATGTGTATTAAACTGGTTTAAGGGGTTTTTTTGATGGTGGTCCATTTTAGAAAAAATTGAATAATTATAATAAAAGATTAATTGATCGAGAAGTTAAGCCTGGACATTATTATTAAATTAGATCTAAACATTTTTCCATCATTTCTTATTAGATTTTGTCAGATTTTTACTCTATAGCAATACCAAGTTATGTATGAAGGTTAATTAAAAATGAACTTACTAATTCAAGTAAATTTTAATCTTTAACCTTGGAAAATATTGCCCAAATTGCATTTTTGCCTTCGTAATTTGAGTCTTAAACAATAAATCTAGAATTATATGAATTTCCATAATATTTGAGTAATTATTTTGAAGTGTTGTAAGATTTGAAGAATAGTTAAAATAATTCAAAATCTTCATTGGTATAACTAACATAGATAAATTAATTACTTTTCAAAATCATTAATATCTTAATTGCATAATATAGATGTAAAGAACTTTTATTCAGTTTCACGATCAAAATAAATAGAATTAATCTTTGCAGAAGTATTATCTTAAGGAGAGCTAATGATAATAATCTTATTGAATTCTCTTTTTTAAATATTTCCTTTAGTTTTAGCACATAATGTTTCCCAAAGTCTTACAATTTATTCGTATGTAATTCTTAAATCAGATTAAGATAAAAGATAATTTAACATTTATAATCTGAAGAAAATATTCTGTTAAAAGGTTTAGACACCACTTACAATAATATCTTAAGGTGCTTCTCCTTTAAAATGTTATCTAATTTTTTCCATATAAACTTCCATATCTTTTACAAATAATTCAATTATATTGTATTTTTAATCAGTAGTTTTTATTAAGTTTTTTTTCCCAAGTGGATCATCTCTGAATTGTTTATCTAATATATAATGAATAAAGCTGATAGCTTAATAAACTGATTTGTGGCTGCCAATCAGTTCGAAGCATTTTCCACAATATTATGAGATAAATTATTTTGTTTGAGGGATTTATGATACAATTTGTCTTGCTGCCTAAAAACAAGATTCCTAAATTTAACTACTTACTAGCTAATCTTCTCTGTCTAATAATAATTCCCAAAGTTAATTGAATGTCATAAATCTCTTATCAGGTGAGATTTATAATTATTATTCATGAAACTTTTATGATAATGCAGCTTCAGTGAATGCTTTTACCATGCTCACTACATTTTCATTATATTTGGCATATGGAATATTTTAAATATGAGAATATAGTTTTTCTATTCCTTAAAAATTCAAATAAGGAGAAATAGCTTTAAAAAATTCATATAGTGCTAGTTAAGTTGTTTCATGCTTATCAAAATTTTAAGTCCATATTTTATCAATTTATTCAGGATTAAATTAATTATATTTACACAAAAAGATTGCTACATCACTTGATCTTTTTATTAATTCAGGATGTACTGAATCACCAAGTAAAGTATAATCTAAAATTTTATTCTAACAAATCCATTTAAGAAGTTCTTCTTTTGTTATTGTATTGCGTTATTTTATTTAACCAAGAGGTTCTGATCTAGTCTTCTCTGTAAATTCCTTAATTTCACTAATACCCTTTACTCTCTTTTCTAAAAATGTTGATTTTAGAAATTTTAATGCTAATAATAATTGAGAATCGTCTATAAGTTTATTCAATTATTCTTATGTGTATCCTTTTAGAAAATAATAATCCATGTCTTATGTAACTTCTCTTACAATATCAACATCAGTATCTTTAATATCTTATACAGTCATGTTATTAATTCTCATTTACAACCATTCAAATGTTTTCTTTGCCATATTACCTTATTCTTAGAGAGGAAAGTATGATGAAAAATATTATTATGTTAATGTTATTTTGTTCATTGCTTTTAAAGGTAGATAATTATATTCCCCTTAATCATATGGTTTAAGTATTCCTTCCCATGCTTATATTCCTCCTATACCTCTAAAGAATGACATTGTCTTTAAATAATAAGGCCATGTTTTTCTGATGCATTTCTGTAAATCTGTCGCCCCAGAATAAAGCTTCCAATCATTTATATTTGGACTTTGCACAAATCCTGGATATATTTACCCTGGAAATACTCTGTCAATTATTCCTTGTAGGTTTTCATAATTTAACTAATCTTAATGAATTTCATACATAAAAAAAAGAGTTTTCTGGTTTCAAAACCCTCCAAATACTGCCAAATAGCATGCAAAATGCTTCAGTTACTTCAGTCAAACAAGCAGCTATCGAAACTCTTTCATCAATCAAGTATAATTCCTAATTTGTTTGGTGTTTCAGGTACTAAATTACATTAATCAATACATCAGCAAAATATTTTGGGAATTGCTCAAAGTACCATTTGATGAAAGTATAGTATATTTTTATGTATTCTAACACAGTTGGCAATTCTTTTGGGGGAAATTCGCTTGATAAAATCATGTCGAGCCAAATAAATTATCGAACCCGCACTGATTGACATATTTCAATTGGGGACATTCCGGAGAAATTTGTTTACATTATTGTTGCAAGCTCCTTAGTATACTTCTCCTGATCCTCTCTAGTATATTTCAAGTATTCTCTTGATGTTTTTGCCCCCTTATAATCATCCCCTGTATAATCTTAACATTTTAAATTATTGTTTACTTGTAGTGCATCTCCTTGGCATGTAAAGCCTGTTTGATTATAATTTGATTATCTAAGGAATCAATATTATTTAAATACCTCATTGTCCTTTTTCGCTAAACCATCATATGTGATTTCGATTTCCTTATCATTTTTGGATATTATATATGCTAATCGATACTATTTTGTTTGGGTCTGATAAACATCAATATAATTTCCCACAAATAACTACTCCTGCAACTCTGGTTTCTTCTTAGACTTCTTATTATCCATATAATTATTTAAATTAATATTTATGAATAAATGATAGATACCATCATTTTTATCTGATGATCATTCAAATAAACCCAATCCCCATCATCGTCTTTTTTTTTATTAAATAAATATGCAATTCTAAAAAAAATACTAAATACATTATAATATATGAATTTTAATATATTTTTAATAATTCCTATTGTCTATCAACATTGATCATATCTATCAATTTATGGTATTAATACATTTGTTATATAAACAACTATAATATGAACATAAGAAATGTTGAGATTTTTTGTGTTTTTATCTAGAACTACTCCTCCAACTTCTGTTTCTACTATTAAAATTAATATTTTTTGTTTAGATGATATCCTGAAGTAACAAATTTAGTCTTTTAAATAAAGGATGTTCAGAAATCTCGAATTTATGAATAATTAAATTTATAGGAAAGAATTGTATTTTAAATCAATAACTTTTTGCATTAAACTGTCACATCAATTAGCTACCCTCCCTTGATCTCAGCAAATTAATAATTTAATTATCGAAATCAATGTTAGAAGATCTTGCGCTATATATTTAAGTTGATAGTTATTTATTTTTCGATGATGATGTATCAAAGACCTTTTATTTTTGTTGATATAATCTTTAAGTATTTGTCGTATCAAGTGGTAGTGGTGTTGCTATTCTTTCAGATTTCAATGGGGATATTTAAGAAACTGCGATCTGTGGAGAAAAAAAGAATTACTTTGTATCTTTGAATCTTTTGGAGAATATTCTTTTTTGCATTTATCTTAAATATTCAATTTTAGAGTTTCCCATACTTAATTGCTATTATGATGGTTTTTTATGCTTAATATGTAATCTAATCTAGATTTCAGCTTACTCCTTATTTTCTATTGGATATATTGTGTTAATTCCTCTATCCTCGGAGGATTTATTGATTTTTTAATTTAATGTCACTATTTAATCTAAATTTAATTAAGATGTTTATTAAGATCTTATTTAACTAGATTTAAGCTTTCTTGATGTAAAGTATTCTTAAGTAAGTTATGTTTCGCTTGTATATTTTTAATCATTTAGAGTAGGTTAAGAAATTTTTCTTTAAATAATTTTAGTCTTTCTTTGACTTGAATAAGCAATATTCTTTTTTGCAAGTGTTTTCATTTATCTCAAAATTTCCTAAAATTTATTTGATAATTTTGGTAAAAGATCAATAGGAAGTAAAAATGCATCTGTTTAAGATTTGCATTCACAATTATAATCTCGCATTCTCTTTTGAAATAAAATTTCTTCAGCTCCCACTAATGTTCCAGTTGACTATTCTCTGATACAAACTTTGTTTTTCCTAACTAAAGTATCATCTTAGTAAACATTCTCATAATAGTAAGATTCGACTAAACCATCAACAATAAAAATCATAAATTCTGGTTTGTCTCCTTATTACCATAATTAATGTTTTCTATCATATGTAACTCTTTAGAGCAAGTTAATTAGTTGGAGTAATTTATTTTCACTCACATAATCAAATATGTTGAGGAAGAAATCTAAATTTCTTCTAGTCTCTGGGAGTTCTCTTCCAAATATCATTTTATAATCAGATTTTTTTAGAGATATACATTATAATTGACTACTTGCCATAACTGATTCTTTTGTATTTGTATCTGTAGATAGATCACCAAAATGTTCTCCAATTTTATATGTGGTATTCTATCTTAATTGACAAAATACAATACATATTAATATTTTTTCTCTCCATTTCCCCAATATAATGGATTAGAGTATTGCATTTGCATAACAAGTTCCCATATTTCAATTTATCTACCATTACGTTTATGCTATGAATTTGATGGAGTGTTCACTTCTCTTGTAAGCCATATTTATTTCTTTTTTGGAATAAATTCCATTGCAGATCCTCCTAAAACAATATACATTTTATCGTTTTTATCACCAAAATTATAGAGTATTTACCCAAACTCAAATTCCTCATACCTAAAGTAAGGCAATGATACTCTAATAAAGTCTTCTAATCTTAACCCTTATGGACAATTTTTCTAAAAAAATGCTATTTTTGTGAATGATGGAATAACTTATCTGATGAGATTTTCAGTTATCAATCTCTCATGAGTCTAATAGAGACTAACAATGGTTTCTATATCATCAATATCGTGATCCAATGTTTCAGTATATTTAATTAAAAACATTTATAATGTATAAGTATTCAGTCTTCTTTATTTTATTTCTTCAAAAACTCCAACAATTTTTGAGCTTGTCTGAGTTTAGATTTTTTCTCCTCTACAATTTCTTCTGTGATTCCATCGAAACTCTACTCGAATTCTTCCTCATCTGATTTGTCTGTGTTTTTGATTTCTTGTCTTTCAGGAAGTTTATCTTCTTATGTGTCTTCTAACTAAATGTTCAGATCTATGTTAGGTGTGAATTCTGTTGACAATCTTAATGTTCCATTTTGAGGCTCAAAAACTTCAGCAATTTCTGTTGATTTAATTTCTTAATGCAATGTCATATTCTCAAAGACTAAAATATATTAGTAAGAAATGACTAATATTTTTGAAGTATGTTTAAAGCATTCATGAATTGATTTAGTGGCTGAAAGTATTTGCCGTTGCATACTATTTAGTTGTGCATCCGATTCTTTTTGCCAAAAGCAACCTATCAGATCAATATCAGCATATGCACCATTCATGAAAGTTGTTAAAAAATTACATAATTAAGCATCCATGGGAACATATTTTTTGAAATATTTGGATTTTTCATAAAATATACGAGGGTATCGCATACGAGAATCATTAGGTTTATCATCAAAGTGTGTGGCTGTGGATACCACACCTTCTGCTGCTTTGGCACTGGCATCCAAAACTCCAGCTATAGGTTTCACGATCAATCCTGATAGTCCTTTGAATGTGCCCTTCACAAAACCTTTCAAACCATCTCTTTACATCTCTTAATATGGATGCATCACTACACCAGTAATACCATTACTAAAACCATTATAGAGACAATGTCCAGCTTGAGATAAACCATCCAGTATGTGGTCTGGTCTTTTCAACATAAAGATTCTTCTCTTTTCCAAATAGTCATCATCCATTGTTAATAAAGAAACACTGGCTGATATTGATCCTGTTACTTTATTAACTGAGTAAAAGGCACCTGCAACTGTATTTTTGATTAAAGAACCTGTACCTTTGCAAATTCCTAATCCGAATTCAAGAGGTCCATGGCGTAATCCTTCAATAGGCATTTCCACAAAGTCTACTATTCCATTAGTAATTTGTTAAACCAATTTTACAGGATTACCAATGATTTCAATTGAACCAATGATTTTTAGTATTGATCGAATGATTTCACTCTTATAGTGATCTTAAATAGATTATAGCACTATTTCCTTTGAATCATACACAGATCGTAGTCTAAAACAGTCCAAGATAATTTCTGCCTCATTAAAGTTTTGAACAGTAGCTCCAATGGCAGTTGAAAATAGATTAAATACATTCTCTTCAAATTGAGAATTATTACGGAATCGTTTATGGAAGGAGAACCGCATATCAATCTTTGAAAGTACAAATTCTTTCATGTAAACTTATTTCTTAGAACCTCCAATTTCAATAGATTACCAAAGAATACAAGGATTAGTAGTATTGTGCTGTTGGGCCATTGATTCTAAATAGTAGTGTCTTTGTTGTGGAGTTTAAAAACAAAGTGATTTTATAGAATGTGGGGATCCGTTATAATCTAACTCAATTGAATTTTAAAGAAATGTTTATGCTTATTTGACAGTCTCAAGTACAACTTATACATATTCTTCATCAAATTAAAGGGTGAATGGCTAAATAAATATACGAATAAAATTATAGAGTAAAATAGCTGAGACTTTATGTTCAAGTGAACAACTTGCATCTAGAAAGAAATATTTTGAATCATGAGTAGCTTGATAGAATCGTCGAGTTGTGAGCAATACTGGAGTTGTAGTATCTAAAGATGTATTGTTGTCAATATTTAGGAATTTTATGCGAAGTTATGCAGTAGTTTCAAATTCATTTTAATTAACACCCATTTAGATGCCATTCATATGAATATAATTAGCTTCTAATAGTACGCCTCTTCTTTTCGTCATTATTGATATACCCACCTATTGCAGATGTACTGTTATTAATTTGTGTAAATCAAGAGACTCTCTCTGTATAGAAAAAGTAAGATTACGCTGACTTTCATTAACTTATTAAAAAGTAATCACTCTAGTCTGACCCTCAAATTCCGATTTAATCTAAATAACATAGTGTCCAAAGGTTATTTCCCTTAAACCCTGATGTTATTAGAAATCCAAAACAATAGAATGTTCTGTTTTATTATTATGAACAAACTTCACTCTTAATTTAAAAGAATGACTTGGAAATTCCCATGAAAATGGTGTTGAACTATCACAATCAAGTACCCATTCTTAAACACTAGCATAAGAATCTTGACCATAATATAGTTTAAATGGACGACAACGATTGACTAATTTATAAAGAGTATTTTCTTCATTCTGTTGTTCAAGGAGAATGAAGTTAGTAGCCTTTATTTTTGTAATTTCAGCTGTAAGAAATAAACAATCTTTAAAAAATTCTTGGCTTGGTTATTACATCATAGAAGTTTGCATTTATAATGTTTCTTTATGAGTTAATAGATCTTGAGGATCATATTTTTTTAGATTAAATTATTTGTAGATACCACTTTTTTCTGTTATTCTACTCTTTTATTATTCATAAGAGAATTAACTCAATTATTAACTTGTTTCAGGTTAAGCACTAGAATAAAAACTTGTACTACGTAACTCACTTATAAAGAGTTCTCCACTCCATGAATATTTTCCCTGTTTCTAAACTCTGATAGATTTTTCTAATCTACAATCTGGCCATGTTAGATGTATTCTTTCAGTGTTTTTTAGTTATATATACTATTATTCAAAACCTGATTGACAAATATTGAGTGCATGACCACTTTTATTTATAATTACATATCTGGGCATGATCTCTATCACCTTTGTATATACACCCTTACGAAATACATTATTAGCCAATGATATATGAATTCCAAATTCATTTAGATAGTATTAATCATATCCCTTTGATTTTTGTTTCACTTATAATGCTACAGATCCTAGTAATCCAACATTCACTTCATTTGAAATACTTTCATCTACTCCTAACATCAAATATTTAAGAGGATCTGTTATATATATTTTTTCATAATTGCTTTCAAAACTGTCTCTATCTGGTTGTAATTCACGTTGCTGTCCAGCTAATAGTAGAGGTTTACCATTTTCAAATGTATAGTATTTTAACTTATGATTTGTAGTATTAATTATGCATGTTTAAATGTAAAAATAAACTTATTTTGTCTACCTTACACAATCTCTATCAATCAAAATATGACTTGATTTAGCTCCACCTTCAGTTTTAAGTTCAACTTCATTGACTGTTAATACATCAAATTATGCAGAAAGGGTAAACCCAGAAACATGAAGATTAACACTTAAATGATCATTCTTTTCAAGGCAATGTAATTATAACTCACCTTAAGGAACTATTTCGATCATACCAGCTTCAATCTTATAACTGCATTATTACTTAATTCATTTACTGTAACTGATCTTACCATATTATCTTACATATCATTCTACAAATGTGTAAAAGAATTTCCCCTTGATAAAGCTTACTTATCTTATGTTGCTGTTTTATAGTGAAATACTAATAATTTATGAAAATCTTGGTTTTGAGTAGAGTGAAACATGAATTAAATAGGAATAGGTAACAAATTATATAACACAAAAGCTGGTTTGAATTCGATATATTTAACATATTATATAACTGTTGTATTTTGTAAGGCAAGAGTGTAGCAAGGTTTATGAAATATTTAAACCCCCATATCATTAAACAATCGTTTAATAAATAGTGGATCACTTAATTATGAGTGTCTATTGTATTTCAAATCTTAAAAATGTATCTATATAAAGCAATCATCTTTATAAAGTTCTTAAGGAATAGCAATTTATTCTCCAGGTTTTAATTGAAAATGTTTATAGATTTTTGTATCTGATAATTTGATTTATATAGCACAATCAGTCTAATTGATAAGCATGTAAGGTGAATAAATTGCTATCGTTTTTTGAAGACTCTCAATTTATGTACTTACAACATAATACTATGATTAATCTTCCCATTATAATTTCTTTACACCTGCATAATTAATTACAACATTGTTAGTAGAATTCATATGGACATCTCCAAATCTTATTCCAATACGAGTATCACTTTCGAAAGTCTTAGCATAATCTTCATAATGTGATTAAACCTCATAATTTTTTGTTTCATTATTGCTCAATTCAATGACTGAATCACTCCCATTCTTAGATACTTTTATAGGATATCCACATCTATTAGCAATGGAAAACAATGTGACATTATCTTAAGTTTGGGGAATTCCTTTCATACTTGGAAGACGAGTTATGCGTTTTGATTCCTGTCGCTTAAAATTTTCTTCATCTTCTGATTATTCTAATTATTACCACTATCTAAAAATTTTATATAAATTAAGAACCATTTCCGAAGAAATATTGAGATTAAGAATTGGTGATTCTGAATGCAAAGTTAATCTACCATCATTTTATTATACCATTTACATTTTACTAATAAATGGCTCCATTATTGGTTCCATATTACTCGCAACAGGATTAAAATACAATACTCCTATTTTAAAGATACATTCTAATGCTTTACTTACATGATTTTAATCTACAACCAATTATTTTAATTAAAATTTTAGTAGTAAAAGTGGTGCAAATGATTTATTCATATCATTTACTAATACCATTTCAAAAGCCTTAAGAATTACTTAAGTTTTCATGAAATTGACGATCGGTCTTTATTCCTCTTCCTTTTCTTGCTTAAAGTCTTCGGACTATGCATCTTCTTCCCTCACAACCTCCATATCTTATTCACCAACTCCATAAAATACCTACACTACTTCATCTTTAAGAGCTGAATTCTAGAGTAAACTTGATTTAAGTCTAAGAAATGCAGATCCAACCATAGCACTTCTTCTTTTACTATCATGCCTTGTTATTGATCGTTCAGCTTCTATTGTCGGTTTAATTTGAAGTTATCTTACTATTGTTTCATTAACTGAAGATTCTTAATCATCATGAAATAAGCCTTCACAAAGTTTAAGTTAACCCTTTTAAAATTTTATTGTCTAAAACATAAGTGCATAGTCATTATGAGAAATATTCATACGAATCTTATTAAATTTTATTGTATTCTCAGTGATCAAAGTTGAAATTTATTCTACTTTTCCATTATTATAGTTACAATAATGTTTATCACAATTACATAAAAACTAATAATGTAACAATGTGACTGTAATTGGGTATAGTATCCATTTCCTCTTCATGATGTTAGATTATTTTTATACGATAGCATAACTAGCATTATATAACTGAACATCTAACTATATTTTCAACTTTCTTGTTTTGGCGTTGCGATCATTTTAAAAAGGATTATATTCATCATTATTTAATTTATGATACTTTCTGTGATACCAATCATTATATGAATCATGCATTAATATTGTTGCCTCTGTCTCAAGTACTAAACAATTTTTAAGTGATTCATCATGCAAGATTAGAGAAGATTTAGATAGTTTTAAATGCAAACGTAATAAAGTTTAAGATTGAGGAGCCCGTTTTTCTTATGGCAATTAACTTCCTTCTACTGATTCATTCTTGGGGATTTTAAAAAAGTCTGCAATAGTCTTAACATAATATGCATTGACTAACCACTTTTATTCACCTATATTTATGGATATTTCATTCAATTCACTACCAAAAATACCATTAACATTAAGCTTATCTTCAATATCAACTTTACTTGGCTATGCTTCATTGTAAAATTCCATTTTGATTTCTTAACTGAGATCTGTCACTTACTTCTACTTCACTTCAAATTCATCCTCATCTAACAATTATTCTAATTTACGTTTTTCTATAGTCAAATTATTCATCACATGTTATATTCTGACCATTACATGATCTTCCTTCGCTTTATATTAATAATATTGACTTCTAAAATCAGATACAGTAAAATGAAGATCATTTTTATATTGAAATACAATATCTAAAAGACTCAAATCTATGAGAGATCTTTAGAATTATCCATAATGTGCATATTCATTACATTCATCCATAAGTCTAATTGTAATTCTTGATAATTTGAATATTAGAGCTAATTGATTCTACTTAACTTATGTTGACTCCTTGCGTTTTTAATTTTATTTTTAAGTTTATTTCTCATATTATGTTTACATTACTTACAACAAAAACAAATAATGATTTCTCATAATGTTCAATTATATATCTGTAACTTTAATTCTCATTTCTTATGTTTTATTAAGTACAAGATTAGGGAAAAGGGTTTCATATTCTGTAATAAACATTGGAGTTTGAATTCGTAATACTCCAGAAAATGAATTTGATATAAATTGTAAATCCGATTAATTTCTAATCAATATGCGCATTGTATCTGCTGATACAACCATAGTTTGACACCATAAAGAATCTAATTGATTGACTACTTAACTTTACTTCTTGTTAGCTCGAACTGAAAACTCAATAACTCTATTCTTTTCCTTGCTGGCATCCAACTCAAAACTCACTTACTTTATTTGCAATTCAAATGACTAACTTATTTAATTTGCAGGTTTAATTAAAATTTTAGGATTTTCCAATAAAATATGTATCTTAAATAAAGCTGGCGAATTCAATTTTTGTTTTATTAATTCTAAATCTTACTCAACATCTGAAGAGTGATTTTATTTTTTTGTATCATTACTCTATAATAATTGTAATACTTTCATTATTGTTGCATTTAAATAATCAATAAAACAATCTCTAACAGTCAAAGCTACATCATCCTATATGTTTTCATTACCAGCTGGATTTTTACACTTTAAATACTTGAATTCAACCATTTATTTTTCTGATTATTTTTTTGTATTAGAAAATATTGTCAATCCAAGACTAACTTTCTTCTATTTATATTTTTTATCACTCTTATCTTTCTTACCCAAAAATACATGTTTTGCTCCTGGCAAGGACTTTAAATCAACAATTTCAATTCTCTATATATTACCTTCAATTTAATATTATTCATCTGTTATTTTTAATTTAGCTCCAATTTCATTTACTTAAATTTATAAAAACTCTTAAGGTTTATCTCTCTCTTCCATTTTCATCAATACTATTAATTTAATCTCTTAATTAACAATAGTAACTTTAATAATATTATCTGGTAATTTTTCAGAGCTTTCATGTTCATGCATTTCTGAATCTGAAACTGAAGATTTTTAGAGTGTAAATGATCTTACGCTCTTAATATTATTTTTTGTCATTTCATATCTTGTGAATCTAGTGTCACTTGTAACTGGAACTTATGTATACATCATCACTTATGGGTCTCCAAATTCACTAATGTCAGTACTATTATCTTTACTTTTCTACTATTAAGAAGGTTTGACCATGAATAAACTTAATTTGGATAAAAAATGGTTTTAATAATGTGCTTCCAAAGCTGCTAATTGAATAATCATGTAAGTTGAGGCTTAAGTGATTTAAAGTGGATCCACTTATGATAAACGAACTCTCACTGCTCCCAAAAATTTTGAATCTTCTTACTTAAACTCAATCATTCTTCTGATCTTTCTTTGTAGTCTATTTTCTTATATTTTTTGACCTTTTTATTTCAGTACTGCAGGAGTGTTTGGTTATGAGTAGTGTACTGATCTTAACATAGATTAACCACGATCTTCTATTGATATTGAGGAAATTGTAAATTCTTAATACGTTTAACTGAGTCCAGATAGACTTTGCAGTTTAATAGAATCAAATTATATAAGTATTTCAGATCTCTAATCGTATTACAATTCGATTAAAAATTTTTTAATTTAAAAACGATATTTAGTTTGCAACTCATCTCCTTCTTTATTAGGTTAAGGTCTACTAATTGGCTCTTGTCTAGACTTGTCCACTTGCTAAGGGACAGTATTTTCAGAACCTACTTTTACTGTGTTTATTTTGCTCTTCATATCATGAATTTTTTATTGAATAAACTTAAACCATCTATTCTTTTCTTGAGTTGATCGAGATTGAAAATAAATTACTTCTTTTTTTGACTTAATTTTAAATGAGTTTAAAACTCCAATATCTTGCTGTGCCTCTAAGACTGTTACATCTCTTAAGCTAATGTATTAATTATAGTCTAAGTCACTTTCATTTTGATATAAATATATATACCAACCAGAAAGAACAGCAAAATAAGAAGACCATGAACGGAGGAACTTTCCTCTTTTACGTAATATACCCTTACATGAACTGTATTTAATTAACTTAGACTTCTCCTGTTGTAGTATGCTACTAAGTGATTAATCTTATGAGTAATCATTAATAGTTTGCAGTAATTTCTAAAAAGTATAAGGAACATCAGGATTAATAGAAGCCTTAAGGTATGGCAATTCAAAATTAATTTTAGTATTAGGAAGATGCTACAGAGTGTTCTTCTTAAAATAAAGATTCAATTGCATTGAGAATTCTTCCAGAACATCATACTTTCTGGATCTGACTCTAAGATTATTATTTAGTATTTCTCTACCCTAAGCAGTTGTACTTAATTTTTAGTAATTGTAAAAGTAATGTACGGAAGAAAAGTATTATAATTACACAGATTACAGTTTCATGGTATAGTTGTCATAATTAAGTGATTTATGAGCCTTTTTTGGTGGAGGTGGAACAACTTAAGGTTAACTGGAACGTTCAAGACCAGAAACATTTTGAAAGTTAAAATGTCCAACCATCTAATTCTTCTCATTGTGAACTGTAAGTAGAGGTTATTCAGAAATACGAGATTATTCAACAATACGAGATCCTCTGCCAATACTCTCACCACTAATCCCTAGTTTTTTGTACTAATCAGATCCCAATTTAACAAATCCAGCAGGAATCCTTTCATCAACAGTAATGATATCTAAATCTCCCAATTTTAGAACCCAACAATCAGAATGTAGATCATTTATTTACTGATTTGGGACTATGACAATAGGTGATTAGATAGTAATACTAATATAATTTTTAGTTGTTGTTTCAATCTTTTTTTCTTATTCAGCTTCTTTTTCTTTTGCTGTTTTCTTAACTTTATCACTGTTGCTTTCTTATTGTTATTATTCTTAGGGTGGCATTCGAAAATAGGCAATTACTCTACGCAATGATGCCACAAATACCATAATTTCAATTTTTTATACTTCCAATTAAACTGAAGTAAAATAATTGGGCCTTGACAATGGATGTTTTTCCAATTTGAAATACACTAATGGTTTCTCCTATAAGTCATAACTTCTAATCTTCTTAACTATTGGTACTATTATATCGTTTTTTTCTTCAACACTGAACATTTAAACTTCCATATCCTAAACCACTTACTCTACTTCAAAATTATTTTTTCTTTTTTATAAATTAAAATCAAAGCACTTCCATATTAGAGTAAAGCCTTCCTCTAGACTTTTGTGTTTTCGTAACAATTTCAAACTACCCTTTTGAATCAATAGTCGAAATTCCAAATAAATATATGTTTCTTCATCTACTAAACTCATAGGTTTATAGGCTCTCTCAATTTCTTTGCTTAAAGCCTATTCAATTTAATTATGTGCTTTAGCTCGTTCGAAAATTTCCAATGATTATTTAGCCCACATTTAAAGTGTACTAACTGTTGTTTTCATAACTATTTATTAATATTGTCTTGCTTCTACGTATGACTTTTTAAGTAAAGCAGCAGGTGTTGTTTTCTTTTGTAAAGCTCTCATTTAAAACTCTAAAAATCTTTTACGCCTATTTTCAAGTATTTATGATTTAACCAAGTATTAAAAGAGATGACGTGTATAGAGTATATTCATATCTTTATAATTAGATTGCTGAGGCTTGATAACACTTGTCAAGTAAAGATCCATTTATTATTTAGCTCTGTATTAATAGAGATTGAAAATCTATACTAATTTTAAAATCTCTTAGTATTAAGTGTGTTTAATCTTAAAGTCCATCTCCTGTAATTCTACTTTTATTTTATACTCTGGAACTTTACGTTAATGATTGTAGGTCTGCACTACGTTGGCAGCAGCATTCAAACAAAAAATATACTTTGTGGATTTCGCAGTCTAAAACCCCATATTTGGATTATTGGGTTCATAAACTAACTCTTATTGTAAACGTTACGATATTTTAGCCTACATTTTCTCATCTATTTTGTATATTCTCCTTTATCTTATTTTAAAATTAATCTTATAAGGATCTTTATCTTAAGGAATCTCTATATTCTTTTCAAATTCAGGTTTAATAATGCTACCAATAATTAATAAATGATCATCTGAATTCCAATACATTGTCAATTTTGATAATTATATCAGTTTATTAACAAAATTGTTGTCTTTACGTTCATGAATACATGCTGTTTACTTCCATTCTGAATCTACAGTTTATTAAGTAATATGATTAATAGTTATACCCCATGAAAATGAATGCTTACTTATACAATGTTCATAACGTAAATGTACATCTGAAATTGAAACATAAAGATTGTCAACTATTCTAGTAATTTATCGCAAAAGAAATCCTGCAGGTTATTACTATCCCATATCATCAGTAGTCTGTTCCTATTTACGAGACTCTTCCTCAATGACTTTTTTAATATATGCTTCAATTTGCTATGCTTTTGGTTTGTAATAATTGATCTCATCTAAGCACCATACCTCCTCTGATAGAGTAGTGACTAATAGAAATACACTGTGAATCTTGATTTCAGTACGTTGTGTATCAAGTCTGTTCCAAGGCAAAAGGATCTCAATCCTCTGTATTGAACTATAAACTAATTCAATAGGTAATTGCAGTGCTTCTAAAGCCTCCTTCTTTATAGATACATTCTCGATCACTAGGTTACCCTTTAAGAAACTAAAGTTAATTTGTTTCTTGTCTAAACCATCGATAAACCTACCAAAGAGGGCAAGAAGTACTCTTTGAATTATGCCTTCTAACATTTTTATATAAATTAATCAAGTTTTGGATGATGACTTGCGAATCTGCTCTACTTTTTCATCAAATATGGGCAGTTCCTCAAATTAATCCACTGAGCCTCCGCTGTTCCTTGAACGAAAGGACAGACTCTTCTTTTTGGCCTTCTCGATTACAAAATTGTATCTCGACAATATATTTTGAACTTCCTTACTAGTATCATCAATAAATTGAATAAGAAGGTACTTCAAGAATTTACGTTCTTTACTAAATCCTTCTTTTTAAATAAATTTATCTGTTGCCATTAAAGCAGACAGACGTACACACATTACAGGATCTCTGCATAATTCTTGCAACCTATCAAAGAAATGCTGAATGAAGTCTTCTCTATAGAATAACTTATAGCACATCCAGCAATAAGATTATCTTTAATTATATCTCTTTGAAAGTGAGAATGCTCTTATTTGTTCCAAGATTACTGTTCTTTGTTCCCCTTCTTCAGTGAAGGTTTCTACTAGATGATGCACATTCTTTGCTGCCTTCTTTCGTACTCTTGCAACTGTATCTGAACAAAACTTAAACAAAATAGGGGCAATTTAAAAGAAAATTGCTTCCTTATTAAAACACTTTGTTAAGGGAAATATTGAAGTGCAGATAATTTCTCTTGTTCGCCACTTATGTTAATCCTTCTAAAAACTTAGTATCAAGTCAATAACATAATCTCGTTCTTCCATAGGCAAAATAGAGATGAATTTCGATAAATTCAACACAATTCCATGACGAACTTCTTCTAATTTATCAGAAGCCAATGATTCGAGTATAGGAAGGAGACTCTCACTCGATATTTCTGGACCCAAGAGTTTGGCTACTTCATGGAAACTTTATGCCAAAGAAATTTTGACTTTCTTCATAATAAAGCATGGCTTACTTCAGAGGGATGTTTGAGAAGGAATCCATATAATGGTTGGAGTAAATGCCATCTAGTTTTGCCAACTGCTTGTAAAACTCCTGGGAAATAGTAGGCACACAAGTAAACTAACTAAAATTTCTATTAATAATACATCCACTCCCATCATATTTATATTCTTATCCAATTGATTTTAATAGTATGCCAACAAAACTTCTAATTATTGTTAATCCTAATCAGTGAATTTGATAGCACTAATGAATTCGCCAAGGTGTTCATATGCAGTTTTTCGCACTTCTTTATTTTAATCTGAAAGAAAGTCAAAATACTTAGGAATAAGTTATGATGTTTTTATACGATGGCTAGCATATTTACATATTCCTGAAATAGATTTCACACAGGCACACTTAATTTATAACAATCGTTCATCACATTTACTACTTTTTTACATAAACAGTACTTGAGGAAGAATGGTACTACCTTTTACTCGATACATTTCTAAGAAAGAGCCACCGCAAGGGCTGGTAATTGTTCTATTGCCTTTTCTCTAACGAACTCATTTAAGTCAATTCCTAATGAGAGTAATTCACCGCAAACATATGATTCACAAACCTTCATTGAAAAAAGAAGTGCTGTCTTGCCAAAAGTTTCTGCTGCCAACATTCTGTTTGGGTTGCTTGATTCATCATGTGCCATTTCTACAAGATGTGCAAGAATAACATCAACTTTATCTGATTCCACCAAATAGGGTGCTATCTTTAGTAATTGATTCAACACTTCTCTTTTAATCTATTGATAAATTAACATTAGTACATCACAATCCTGATGATTTAAGAACGTAACCATAAATGGTATTACATGATCTTTCAATTCAATATACCCTGTTTATCGCTTCTTTACTTATTCAACTAATTGAGGTAATTATTTGATAGCTGATAACTATATTGAATAAGAATCGTTGCTCTATATATATTTACTATTTACAAACTATTGTAAGATAAATCCAAGACTGCGATAAGCGTCATCTCCAATCAACTCAAATAACTCTGCTAAATGTTCTGCATATGCCAATCTTCCTTAAACATATATATAACCTTTCTTTATTGTTGAGTTCCTGGAAACATTTCAACTTAAGCAATGCAGCATGAGGTTCCTCGGCTAAGAATACCTCTTGATCAGTTGGCTTGAGTGTTATGTTAACCATGGATTCCTCTTTAAGAATTGATTACAAGATGTCCTGCTTCTCCTCTAAAATATACCAATACATACTTGAGGACATTTTTATAGGAACGACTTCATTAGAATTCATATTAATAAATATATAGTTCAACGTTTAAGTTTTTTTGACAATGATCTTTTTGCTTTGTCCATCTCTAATAATACACGTTACATATTATCTCGATGCTCTATCTTATCTACATTCACTATCTCCATTACATGAACTTAGAATCTATTATTTGAAGTAGCTATTTATTCGACTTCTTCAGAGAGAGTACTTAGTCTTTCATCCAATTTAGTTAATAACTACTATACTGGACCCAAATCATTAGGTTTAGTTTTCTTCTTTAATTGAGCTTCACTCTTCTCCAAATTTATTGTCAATTATTAAAGAACCTTTTCACTTTATTATAGAACTGTGTTCAATTATACATTCAATTGAGCATTCTATTCAATTAATGGTTTAATTATTTTTTCATGTTCATTTAATGTTGTCTGGAAATCATTGAATTTGGATGTCATCATTGATTGAAGTTACTCTAATATTCTATAAACTTCATTAATTTGTTGTGGTTATTCTTAGATGGGTTCAAAACTTTATTATTTCTTGGTGGAAGTAAGAAGTTAAGAAAAACTATTTTCTTTATCATATTGAGTTTATGAAAATGATCTATTCTGCTGAACTTGTAATTGCCTTGATAATTATTCAATTATACTAATATATGCCCAATTGTTATGTGTTTGGTTGTAATTGTTGTTAAGGCTGCTATCTTCTAAAAGTCTACGAAAACATTGTACTTCGAAATTAAATTAATACTATTTATTTCATAACTCACGTAATAACAGTTGGTTCATTTCTTCCAGTGAATTAAGCTATATCACTCAATTCTAATCCCAACTTAATTATGTTTGCCAATGCAGTTTAAGTCTCTTATCCAATATTCTATTATTCAAATTATTCAAAGTAGATTCTAATAGTTGCACCTACTGATCCTGTTCCACTTAATCTAAATACAATTCTTGATCCATCACTGAATACAAATCTCACTCCTTAATTTTTAGATACTGATTAATCTACTGGATCTGTATAATCATAAATATCAGCTTTATTTCCTGGTTGTAATTACTAATTAATAATACATAATACTTCAAAATATTAGAATTTACTCTTTAAATGTTCCATCATCTTATTAGCACCAGCTGAATCTACTTGTTCATAATCATATCTTGAATAATAGTTTCTACCATACTATAACCAATGTTCTCTAACAATCTCTTCTACAGTAACAAAGTGATCACTATTCACATTTTTATGTGCTACTACAATCAACCATGCTAACACTGCCCATATTCCATCCTTTTCTCTAATGTGATTTGATCCTGTTCCAAAACTCTCTTCTCCGCAAAGATTAATTAAACCAGCATCCATTAAATTTCCGAAGAATTTCCATCCAGTTGGTGTTTCAAATAATTTGATTCCATTCTTTGTAGCCACCTTATCTAGTGCTCCTGATGTAGGCATAGATCTTGCAGCTCCAACTAATCCTCCCTTGAATATAAGATTAGCATTTGCAGCCAAAACAGCAAGAGAGTCAGATGGTGTGACAAAGAATTGTCTACCCAATATCATGTTTCTATCAGCATCACCATCACAAGCAGCCCCAATTTATGGCACTGTATTACTATCCTTTTTCTTGGATATATCCATCAATTCCACTAAATCATGAGCATATGTTAAGTTTGGATCAGGATGGCCACCACCAAAATCTTCAAGTGGATTGCAATTAAGTAGTGAATTCTGATTACATCCAAGCAAATCACCAAAAATATGCTTGGCATATGGACCAGCAACTCCATGCATTCCATCAAAACTGAATGAAAAATCTACTACTCACTATAATTTATACCTTTATTGGCAAACAATCCCTTTAAAAGATTGAAATCAAAGAGAGATTACATTAAATCTGTATAATCCTATACTGAGTCAACTACTTTGACTTAAAAGCTTGGCTTTTCCAATCTTTGACCTTAGAATGAGTAGACTCCAATTTAATCTAGATTCACATTGCCTTCAAATGGATAATCAACTGTCAAATATTCCTTGATCTTAGTTGTATGCTAACATAAAATACATCAATACATTATAAATCTGATCAGTGAAATCTTCTGGGGCTGGAGCTCCTGTTCTCACATTAAACTTAATTCCAAAATCTCCATGCTCTTTGCCTCCTGGATTGTGAGATGCTGTCAGTATGATTCCTCCTATACAATTGCCAACTTCTGCATTGACTTTTCTAATGTAATGTGATGACGCTGGAGTTGACATTAATCCATTCTATCCAACATGCACTTCACTGATGTCATTAGCGTATGCCAATCTTATGATAGTGAAAATGGCTTAACGGTTTAAGTATCGACCATCTCCACCTACAAAGAGTACATTCTTTGCTAAAAGGAATAAGCTAAATTTAGATACGCTTCAATTCATCTTTTCTAAGTGTATTGAAGATACTCTGAACAAAATTCTCCAAATAATGGGGTTGTTCAACTTCAGAGACCTTCTTCCTTAGACCTGATGTACCTGGCTTCTAGCCTGCAAAAGGCTTTGTTGCTTAGGTTCTGGGCACTGGAACCAATTATTATTACATTAAATTTTATGTTTATGTTGCAATTAATTTGTGCTCTAATAATATTCATATGGGAGATGGTTAGTCGAACTGAAATTCACCAATCACTTGTCTACTATTATTATCGTTATGGCACTAGTATTCGAGGAATGAATGATCAAAGAATCACTATTGAGAATTCTCGAAGTCTAGTTTATTAAATTAAAATGCACTGGTTGTAGGAAGAAGCACCACCAAATAGTACTCCCTATTTGCAATATTTGATGGATGATTCAATAGCCTATAAACACCATACAGAATGTGCAATCGACGTACATATGCTTCACAACATAATTTACATCATCGATTTCAACAATTGTAAAAATTTATACTGAGGAAGTTCTAAGTGTTTATTAATTTGATCCAACTGATCTTTTTGATACAGAATATTATGGATTCAACAAATAAATAAAATTTAAGTTACTATGGTAATCACATTTTGAAGGCAAACTGATCAAATCTAAACTTATAAATTAGGAGTTGTATTTCACAACCAAATTTGAGGGTCAAATCACACATTAAGTTTATAGACACTTTTAATTATTATAATTTCAGCAACTTCATTCTGATAAAATCCTATAATTTTATACAGCTAAAGATCATTTACTTGTTACTAGTAATACTTATGATGTTTAATATATATCTGTTATTAGGTATAATAAATTATATTGTAGTCCTTTTAAAGAAACTGATTTACCACTTTTATCTGCAATCAGATTATTTCATAAAGGATAATATGTTCTTAACATTCCATTTCAGAGTACTTGGAATTCTGACTTTGATATAATTAACATAGTATCAATATTGATTGATGAAAATCAATCCCAAGTGAAGCTAACAATAATCAATTATTAAATGTCTACCATGGCAGGATTCGGATAATCGAGTGTACTTTATCAGGATGAAATCACCAAGATTGTAGTGATGAGATCTTATTTAGTATGATTCCTCGTATCGTAATAATTGGGGGGAGTTAGTAAAGTATGCCAGAAAAGATGATCAATTATATTTGATAATTGGTACAAACCATTACTATGTGAGACCATATAGATTTTCATTTGATAGATATGAAGTTACCAAAATTAAATGTTTATCAAAAGATATAAACAGTAGACATAGAGTTGTTAAATTAAAATTAAGCCATTTTAATTTAGTGATACAATTGTACAATTACAATAATGATCAAAATGTTTTCTATTATTTAAATCTATCAACCATTTAACATAACTTAGATTAATAATAGATAAGTAAATTATTTATAAATTTAGAATTTTTGGCCTTAGAAGATCCAAGATAAACAATTCATATAAATTACATTTATGATTTTTAAATATTAGAGTAGGCTCAAGCAACAGAAGTAGTATTCTTACTACAATCAGGAGATGTATTAATAGGATAAATTCAACATCCTTTGCATGTATAACTTATGGAATATGCATTTGGAACAGATGAAGATGACTTTGGATCAATAAGAACATCAAAAATATGGATTGGGATAACGATTGCTTTGATTGTTGTTAAATTATATCCTTCAATTTCAGCATTAATTTGAATATATATTATCATAATTAAAATATACTGTATAAGTTGTAGAGCATCAACTCCTACTTCTCAGAATCCATTTATGATGGATATTAGTATTGTTCAAATATTCCTTACTGTTCTAAATAAAGATCTCTTTGTGAAGGAGACAGCATTGGAATTATTGAATAAAGAGAAAATCTATATAAGATTTAATAATTACAATTGATTTTATAAGCCATACTGAATAACAAGATCTAATTCATCTTGTCTTTTTTATTGATAGAGTTTGACAGCCAAATCTTTTAAATACTATTCTTTGTTTTCCAGTACAGTCAACATTACCTAATCAATAAGATCTAACTAAAATTAGAATATTATATTTACAGTTAATTAAGTTTCATTAAGATTATGCTCTAACTCAAGAGTCAATCTCTCATGAAGATCCATGTTCAAATATTATATTTAATCAACAGCATTTTTAGCAATTAACATTTAAGCTATTAATTTTTACATTTTTAAATCCAATTTACTTGCATAATCAACACATTTTTAATAATCTTGAATTTAAAGATTGATCTATAATTATTTATTTTGTTACACAAAACTCTAACAATGCATGCTTCAAGTGTATAAATGAAATTTCTGATGCCTGGTTAATAACAACAAGTTTACTATCATGCAACATTAACTATATCATTATGATTGATTACAATTTTTAGCTATCCATTTGGTCTAATTTAAATTTCAGGGAATTGACTCTCTAATTGATTTGCTATTAAAAATTCACAACTTTAAAGTTAATTTTAAGGTGGATCAGATTAGGCTAATGTTATTGTAATAGGAGTTTAACCTACAGAAGTAACCATTTTAATTTAAGTAGGTGTTACATAAAATAATAAATCTTCCCAGAAGTATGCGTCAGTAATTAATTCAGTTTATTAAAGAATTTGACAATATTGATTATTTAATTTTTGCAACAAAGAGAAGGTTGTTTCATATATGAAAAGAATGAAAGTTTCGTTCATGTTGCTGATGACATTATTAGGCGCAATAAATTAATTGCCTATTGGCATAAACTAATTAAGTGAAAATTAATAAAATTATCCAGTTTTTAGCTTTAAAGTCTTTACATCGTTCTTTGCTTTCTGATCTTAAACTTCTGAGTTTGTTACAATAAAATAGTAACCCAAAAGTCCAAAAACTCTTTCAGGTTGAGGAAGATTATTGATTTTTGCTTTTAAAAACATGGCTTATTTTTTAGTGTGATCAAATCCATATAAGTGAATGATAAAGTTTACAATATTGGAATCATAATTATATATAGATCTAGAATATGTCTTTTAATTAAAGAATCCGCTAGTTTAAGATTCAACTTTTTCCTCTATTAAAACACTTTGATTCTTTTCATTAAGTGGTAAACATACGGCTAACTCTTCCCTATATTAATGCCATGCAATTGAATTAGCCATTCCAGTAGAAAGCTATTCTAATTCACTTAAGAAATGTAATGTCAATCTTATTTCATTTTCCATCATGTCATAGTTTAAATTTTTATTGTTAATTGTCAATATGACATAATACCCATTACTGTGATGTACAACTAAATATCTTCCAGACAATGACACCAATATTTTAGAATCTACTTAAAAATAATATGATACCTTCCCAAGTAAAGCTTGTTTGAAATGTAAAGATTTTATTTTATCGACTCATAGCTGTCCATTCTTCTTTTTTATTTGTAAGTTCCTATGTAAATTCTACCAACGTGCATATTATGTTTTTAGCATTAATTGTCAAATACATCAGATTTGATTAATCTGTTTATTTATTTAGAATTTCAAATTGCTTTAATTATTCTTAAGATATGTTAGTTAATTTCTTTACTAATCCAGTATCATCTACAAATGTTTTACTCTAATTCAAGGTTAGAGGGCAAACAAAAGTATGATGAAATTAAAATCTTTGTAGCATTTCAGATAATCTTAACAAATATAAACCATGTGTTGTAGCAACACAAATTAGATTAGATTTTTATCTATTAGTTGTGATAGCATTGATTTTAACTGTTTTATCTACATCAGCTACATTCTTTAAATCTAAGAGCATTGCATAATCGAATTTCTTTTGCTATTTTCCTATTAAATAAAGTGCATATATTTCTGATGATCTTGTATGTCCTACATAAGTTTAAGAAGGAAAACTAGAATGACTGATATGTACAATTTCCTTAATTGGAATAGGAGGCTTGAATCTATTAATTTCCATACCATTCAAAGAACTCCATAAAGTAACATAACTCTCAGTCACAGTAACAATTTAAAAATCATATGGATCATATGCTATGGAGAGGATTTCCTATCCTTTGTTAGCAGTCATCAACTGCTTTCCCTTCTTCAACATCAAAAATTTGAAAGCAGGAGTTTCAAGAGCTGTATCAGCATTCCAACAAGCCATAGTGCCATCTAGACTACTTGCCACTAGACGGGGTCTGTCAAATTGATTTTACTTATATGATAGCATAATATTAATGCCCTTTTAATGATAACCCTTCATGGTCTTTACAATCTGATTTAACTTCAAATCAATAATTTTAACTCCTTCACCTCCTACAGCAATGTATTATGAATCAATGAACTCTAAACATTTATTTTACACACCAATGGGACCATTTGTAATTAAATCTGAATAATCAGAACAATATTTATAAGAGTACAATTTATCTGAAGTAAGGATCATTACATTATTTTGCAGTTAAAATGATTGATCATTGAAGAGTCTATAAATGATTTAATTGTCATGAAATTTCACTTATTTTACATCTTAAACTTTATCAGGTTCAATTAAGGGAACATTGATAGCTCTTAAACAAGTTTTTTTATCATAATCCCATATTTACAAAATTTGATTATTTGAAAAGAGTAGCATTAATGGTTGTACTAAATGTATCTCAACATATCTAATTTTGATGTTTGACTTTATATCGAATAAAAATTGGAAACTTGGAATTAAATACATATATTATTCATTTTTATTTTTCTTCACTAACTTGGAAGTAGCTGTCACCAATATCACTTCTCTTACATGTATTTTCAACAAATTCAATATCCAATAGATTCATCTCAGGTCTCTCATAAAATTGGCTACTATGAATGGAGTAGAACTCTGTGCGCCGGGTTTCTTCTTACGAATCTGCACATTTAGATAGAGTACCTACGCTTTGCTTGTAGTGGCAAGCCAACTTTTTTACCTCTGGGTCATTTTAATCCAAATGCTTAATCAATTCGATCTAGAAATATGGATATGGTAAATTTAAAGAAAATATTCTTTTAATGACATTTACTGATAGAATTTTTTCCTCAGTTTAAGTTCTCTTATCTTCAAATTGTTTCCCTAGTGGAACTTCCTCCACTATGACATCATTTCGTTGCTGAATGATCTCTTCCTTCATTGGGGTGGTTTTTTAAGGGGTTTTATCATATATGTTTTTTAACCACTTCAAAAGATTGATTAACAATCCTGAATCCTTATTAGCCATTTTATAGAGGTCCATGGTGATCTGTCCATCTAATTTTTAGCAGTACTGTTAAACTTAACCCAAACTCTCTAACTTTTAGCTAACTGACCATTGTTTTCTAAAGGGTGGAACTTAAATTTCTGGAAAATATTTCTTCAAGAGAAAGAGGTAGTGTCTGCCGTCCGATAAGCTCTCTATATTACTAGCCTTCATTTTAGGGCACTTCTCATTGACCCATCTTAACAACTCTAATCTTAAACTCATTGACTTCAAAAAATTATTAATTTAATATTGTAAATTACAAATTATTAATGTCTTAATTATTGCGTCTTAATTATATATCACACTAATTGATAATATATAATTAAAATATGAGTACGTCACAGTAGGTTCTCTTTGTTGTTAAAAAAAACCTTCTAATCAGTTTTCGAAATAAAGAATTTTTTGTTGAGTCTTTGCTTCCAATTGTAGTTGCTGGAATGTTGTCTCTCAAGGGTATATATGGCAAAATATTTCTAGGCCAACTGCAAGCACTCCAATAACTAATGCCTCTTCTGTATAGCTTAGCATTGACATCTACATATCGTTCAATTTTGATAAAACTTGTTGAGGAGAAAAGCAAGAGATATAAAGAATTGTAGAAAGTAACATTAAACAAATATGAAGATTATGGGAATGAAAGAGAAATCCTATACAATAGGTTGGATCCTAACTGGGTATATTAGGATAGGAATGGTAAATATTTGGACAATATTTTCCAGGCCGTTGTAGTTTTTGAACTATCTTGGTTTGTTTTCAATGTAGCGTTCGGCGTTAAATGGGATGAAGAATTCCATGAGTCTTTTTGGCAGTTATTGTGGCCATACGTACTGTTCTCATACACTGTAATTTTTATCTTAATTAAGGCAATGAATTAAATATTTTTATTTGCTAGTTTGTTTAATGAGGTGAAAATTGCAGGGGAAATGTAATCCTTTATTCAGATTGCTTTTAATTTCTTCATCTATTTTTGCTTTGCTAAGAAGGCAGCTAACAAAGTGATATTTTATATATTAATGGGGGCTATCAGCCCTCAGTGTTGCATAGCTTTTTCATATATATCTGCTATGAATAGTAGTCAAGGGAAGGATTTAACTAAATTAAATCTATTCCCTACAGATATCATAAGTGAAACATATCCTACTGAATTTGCTGGTTATTAATTAGCTTTTTAATTTGTGATTTACTTCCTATTATTTCTCTACTTTGACTAAATCATGCCTAATGAGTATGGCATTGCTAAACATCCCCTTTTTTTCCTGAATTTTAAACATAAACAAAGCAAAGTAGGATCAAAGGACTTGTTTTTGAAGGTAAATCAAAGTGATTCAGAAATAAGTTCTGCTATGTATAATGAAGAGATAAAAAATAAAGCTCCCCCAAGTATAGTTATAAATAACTTACTCAAAAAATTTGGAACCTTAAATGCTGTAGACAATATCAGTTTCTCATTATATGAATCTTAAATATTTTGTCTTTTAGGACATAATGGAGCAGGTAAAACAACTGCAATAAATCTGTTAACTGGAATGATTCAAAAAACATCAGGATTCGTAAGAATGTATGACATGAATTTAGATACCTAGTTACCATAAATAAGATAATCATTAGGTCTATGTACCTAAAAAGATTGCCTTTATGAAGATCTAACAGTTATTGAACATTTAGAATTTATTAGTGGTATAAAGGGCAGATTTGATCGTCAAGAAATGATTGAAATTTTGGAAAAAACAGAACTTCTTGAAGAATAACATAAATAAGTTCAAACACTTTCAGGAGGTTCTAAGAGAAAACTTTCATTAGCTATGAGTTTGGTTGGAAATTCAAAAATAATTTTCTTAGATGAGCCAACTTCTGGTATGGATGCTTATTCAAGGAGGTCAATATGGAAAATTCTTGAAAAAATTCGAGAGGATTAAAGAACTATAATTTTAACAACACATCACCTGGATGAAGCTGAAGTATTAGCTGATAGAATAGGAATAATGTCAAGAGGTCAACTATTAGCTGTTGGATCATCCAATTTCATAAAGAAAAGATTTGGAGAAGGATATAATCTTAAAATATCATTCAATAATTCTAATTTGAAGAATAATATATCTTAAATTGTTAATGAAAAAATATAGGATTGTTTACTCGAAACTCAGCATTCGAATGAAAATTAATTAGTTTTTAACATTCCTTTTTCCTGTTAAAATAAATTAGGAGACTTGTTTTTTGATTTGGAAAAAATAGATGTTAAAATAGGATTAGAAATGAAAACATTAGAAGATGCATTTGTTAAAATAGGTCTTGAAGATGATAAATTTCATCTAAATTATTTAAGAAAAAGTGAGATATAAGTTGCAAGATAGAGTTTGGGGTTAACTAAAGAAGATGAAGGGGATGGGGCAAGTCTGATGGACAAAGAAACAGAAAATAGACCAGTTTTGGAAGAAGTTTATGCAAATGAAAGTGACGAAGTCTAATCTATACCATCTTGTCTTACAAAAGATCCGATCTATAATTTCAGTTCTTAGGTTTTAGCCATATTTTTGAGAAGATACTATACTGTTATAAGAACTAGCACAAACTATTTTTCAATTATGGTGCCAATGATTACATTTATTATAGGAATGAGTACAGTAGCAGGTGTTGATTTTGAAACTTTAATTGCAGAAATATTCCCATAAATGGATCCTGAGAGTTTAAAAGAGGCCACTGAATTTTTTAAACTCTCACTTTTGACTAGCTTATGTGTTTTAGCCTTTTGTTTTAATTCTACTGTTTATATTACTTAACCAGTTCTTGAGAAGGAGACCTATTTAAAATAAGCACTAATTGGGATGGGATGTAGAACGTTACCATATTGGCTTGGTACATTTTGTTTCGACTATTTAATTTATTTATGCTTTATAGTTATCTTTTACACCATATCGGCAACTCTTAATTTAGAAATAGCTTTTAAATATTTTTGGTCTGGATTTTCATGTTTTATTTTATTTGGATTTAGTTACATTTTATATGCATATTTGATTGGCTTTATATTTAAAACTTTAGAAAGTGCCTTAAAGTTATATGCTATGTTTTGTTTCTTTGTCAGTTTCAGCATTCCTTTCATAACTATTGCTTGTGTTGATTTCTTTTATCAAAAATTTGATAACAATGAAATCATTAAAATTGTAATCTATGTTCTTTAGTTTTTTTATTTGATGGTTACTCCATTTTTTACCTTCTTTGATGCCTTCATATTTTTAGCTGATAACTTTGAAAAATTGTATCAACTTAAATTTTATAACACTCCTTAATTAATTTAAAGAACTTAATATTTCCAAATCATATTATTGGCTCAAATATTTGGATAAATTACTTTACTCTATATCATTGAATCTAAAGGATTTTAATTCTCACTTTTGAGTCGATAAAATACCAAAAAACAAGAATATGCTGAAGAAGCTGAAATTGAAGAGGAAAGAAAAAGAATAGAAAATAATGATGAATAAGATCCTATATTATGCAAAAATCTCGAAAAAGAGTATATTGCAGATAAACCAACTCTTAAACAGTTAACATTTGGAGTTAAAAAAGGGGAAATTTTTGCTATCATAGGACCTAATGGAGCAGGAAAATCCACCCTCATAAATGTATTCACAGGCATTAATACTCCCACAGCTGGTTCGGCACTGATCAATGGAGCAGAACCAAAGGAAAGAAACATGTAAATAATGTAACATGTTGGAATCTGTCCTCAGTTTGATTGTATTTGGGATGGTTTGACTCCTATTGAACATTTATTACTTTTTGGAAGAATTAAAGGATTATAAGGCCATGAACTAGAGTAAGCAGTTAATTATTTCATCAAAACTATGCAACTAGATTTATTTGTGAAAACGAAAGCTGGTTAATTAAGTGGTGGAAATAAAAGAAAATTATGTGTTGCTGATGCTTTGATAGGTGGAAGTGATATAACGTTTTTTGATGAACCAAGCACTGGTGTTGATCCTATTTCAAGAAGATTTTTATTTAATACACTTCAAAGAAACATTTAACTAAGAAATTGCTCTGCAATAATGACAACACACACAATAGATGAGGCTGAAAATTTAAGTCAAAGAATAGGAATATTGATTGCTGGTTAATTTAAATGTCTTGGTTCATCGCAATATTTAAGATAGTATGATTTTTAATTATAAATTTAGAAAATATGGAACTGGGTATTAAATATAAATAAAAATGTCTCTGAACCTTCAGGAATCAGACTTTGAAATAGTAATTAATTCTATTTTAGAATATTTTCCAAATTCTCAAAGATTGGATGATAAAAGAAAGGGATTTATGACATTATCCATGCCTTCATCAGGGTTCAGTTTTTATAGAACATTTTAATATTTCTAAGGAATTTAAAATGATGGAACCATTGAAGATTTTTAAATAAATGAAAGGTATATTCAAAAAATTAACAATTTAGCTCTCTTGAATAAATTTTCATTCATTTTAGTAGAATTCAACAGCAAATAAATGAGCAAGAAGGCGTTGTCTTTGATTGATATTTAATAATTTTTTGCAAGGATTTATATTTGAGAATTAATTATTAATTAATGAAGTCTTTTGAAAAAGGATCAATACGTTTAACACCAGAAGAAGTTGATGATTTAATGAAGAGATAACCTCATCTCTAAAAGTAAACATACGAATAAATTCCATCACTCACACCTAATTCACATGAAGTGATTAGTAGATAAGCCACTATTAATGTTGGTACAATTGGACATGTTGCACATGGTAAATCTACTCTTGTTCGATCAGTTTCAACAAAAAAGTAAGCATAAAATAACATACTTTTAGCACTGTTCGTTTTAAATAAGAGAAAGTGAGAAATATTACAATTAGATTGGGATATGCAAATGCAAAAATCTACAAATGCCCTAAATGTCCAGAACCATAATGTTATCAATCATTTGCAAGTGATAAAGAAGATAATGCATAATGCAGCATTTGTTAAGAAGTCATGAAATTAGTAAGACATATTTCATTTGTCGATTGTCCGGGGCATGACATTTTGATGTCTACAATGTTGACTGGTGCAGCTGTTATGGATTGTGCATTATTATTGGTTGCTGCTAATATGCCATGTCCATAACCATAAACATAAGAACATTTAGTTGCCTTGGTTATCACTAAATTAAAATATGTGATAGTAATTTAGAATAAAGTTGATATTATTTTTAGAGATTAATAGGTAATATAAACTAAATATTTAAGGCTGCAACAAGAAATTATGATGAAATTACTAGATTCATAAAAGGAACAATAGCAGAAGATTCACCAATTATTCCAATATCTGCATAATTAAAATATAACATTGACTGTGTTTTGTAATAAATTTGCAATTTCTTCCCTATTCCTGATAGGTAATTATAAGTGCCTCCTAAAATGATTATCATTAGGTAAATATAACAATAATTTAGATCATTTGATGTCAATAAGCCAGGAGAAAAACCAGATAATTTACATGGTGGAGTTGTAGGAGGTTCAATATTGTAAGGAATATTGTCTGTTGGAGATGAAGTTGAAATCAGACCAGGAAGATCATCAAAGAGTGGAAATTAAACAACATGGCATCCAATTACTACAAGAGTTGTCTCTTTATATGCTGAAGATAATGAACTTGTTTATGCTGTTCCTGGAGGATTAATTGGTGTTGGTCTACTAATTGATCCCTCATTAACTCGTAATGATAATTTAGTAGGATGTGTTCTTGGATTCCCTAAATAATTACCAGACCTTTATAGAGAATTAGAGGTACTCTTATTAGATTATACAGATAAACTATTATCTAATGGTTTCAGTTGTTGGTGCATAGCAATAAGATGGTAAAAGTCAGAAAATTGCCAAAATACAATAAGATGAAATTTTGAAATTTAATGTTTTATCCAATGAAACACCAGGAAGAGTATTGGAAGTTAGAGAAGATGTAATTTATTTTAAATATCCATAATTTAGAAAGTAATGAGAGTTGCCCTTAGCAATCCTGTTTGCACTGGATTATAAGAAAAAGTAGCATTCAGTCGTAGATTAAACAATAAATTCAGATTAATTGGTTGGGGTATTATTACCAATGGCTAGAGAATAGCATTATGATGTTATAATATATGCAAAAAAATAGGTTTTAACAATTTAATTTATCAATTTCAAACTCCCGTTATTATATTGTATTGCCTTTATTAATCTTCTTTTACTTATGATTTACCCATTTTCGGTATGTTTTCAATGAAAAACCTTTATTGGCTTGAGTTCGCTCTCATTCCTTTTTATTATAGATTGGTATAGCTTTGATTTGACTTTTATCGCTTTTCATTTCCATGTTATACATTTTTACTGCCAATTAATAACCCATCTCTTGGTGAAATGGGATTACTTTTGTAATTTGCTGGGATGAGGGCATCTAAATGTTAATTCATGACTGGTAATTCTTCTTATTTTTAAGTTGAAGCTATCTAAGCCTAATAATTAGATAATAATTTCTGAGTTTGGGCTATTCTTTATGATAGTGTAGATTATTCCTTCTTTTTATGAATTGATAGTATGAATTCAAGTAACTTTTTAGTAATTTCTTAAAACTTTTGTTCTTAAACAAGCTTTGAAGCATTTTCTTAAGATGTGAACAGTTTATTAAATTCTCTTGAGAGAAAGAAGTTAGATTCAAATACTTCATAGAGATCTGATAAAAGTCGATTTAATTCATCCATTATAACTATTTGTTAATTATAAAGACATTATAGTAAAGAGAAGAATTAAAATTATGGAGAATTTTCGTTTTCAAACAATCAATTCTCTCACCAATAGTGTCTCAACATCTTCTCCTTTGCATAGAGATCTTATAGAGCAGATCAATTAAATATATACACTTAGTTAGATAGAATTTTCTGATGATTAATTACATATAGATGTGCCTGCAATTAGAAATAATGTGCAAAGCTCTATTTTTCATAGAAGAATATCAATTTTAGATTAAATAAAGGATTCTGAAAACATTGATAAGGTTTCTAGCAATGGCAAAGCTTATGATGAGTCTCTAGAAAAACTGGATACTGTCGCATAATTCATCTAAGAAAAATAAAACCTTGAGGAAAATAGAGGATAATTTTTTTAGTAGAATATGAAAAGATCTATGAAAAGAAGTCAAACTTCAATAAGAAATTAGCTAACAACAGGTCAAAGGCCTTAAAGATACAAAGTATTTCTTAAGAAAACTAATTCAGCTATTACCAATAATTTCGAATAAATCAGACGAAGAAAATCATTTTTTACCTCTAAATTAAGAGATAATGTTAAACAATATTTAAAGACAATTTAGGTTAAATATTTTGGGACAAACATAGCGAAAGTTTTATTCATCGAAAGAGAAATGAGTGCAATAGAATTTACTGTCTTGGCTCTGAAAGAGTTTGCTTAAGATTAAAAACTTGATTAATCTCTCTATGAATATAAAAACTGTACTTTAGCATACTAATTGGAAACCCTAGAAGAATAAATGGAATTAGAGGAGGAAGCATTTAGAAGGCCTTTGTTGAGAACTAAAAGCTTTAAGTCAGAAGAGGATAAATTAAAATCTAGAATGGGTAGTTATGAGGAAGTAAAAAATCTATATTTAATTAGAGAATAATCACTTCATAAATTGATTTCTCATCAGTAGATCTTGAAGACAAAACAATCACTATTGATTATCATGCTTAATTAGGGTGTAAATAAGTAGAATTAGTTCTTAATCAATAATTTCATTAAACATTTGGAATAGACTTAAATAGAATTAAGTAAGAGTAAGAAAATTATCCTAATGATATTTTAATTATTGTTGAAGAAGGCAAAACATTATTTTATATCAGATGTCAAAAAACAGAATCATTAAAAATAGTTTTTGAATAAGTAAGTCAAATATTATCATCTGACATTAATTTAAGATTAAAATATCCATGTATTCATTATGGGATTGAGCCACTTCATCATGCAATACCTATTGCTTAACTACCTATTCATTGGCTTACAATTGAAAGAAAATATATCAATATTATAAAACCATTGAGTTCTGTTGCTTTGAGTAACAAATTGTCAACTCATAATTAATAATACTTAGATGATAAGCTCTTTGGAAGTTACATAAGTTCAAAAGACTAAAATGGAGTAGATCCAAAAATATTACATTAATAAGTATACACCTATGAAGAATACAAGGTCATAATGAAAAAATAAAATAAATAATGGTATGTAACTATTGGTATAGATTATTTCGACATAACAATCTAATATCATAATTAATAAGATAACACAACCAAAAACCTATTTAATATAATAAAGATTTTATTATCTTATTTAATTGAAAATGACAAAAAAAATATAAAACAAATATCAATGAATCAATTAGTTAGTGCAGCACTAGATGAAAGCAAAAACTAATTTTTTGTTACTTATTTAAATTAAATGGGGAAAACAAAAGTTATAACATTCCAATCAATGCCTTATATAGATAGAGTAGCAATGATAATTAATAAGAAACAACTTAATGATGCTTGTACAAAATTATTAAGATTGCTTAAACTCAAAAAAAACAATAAAACCTAAAGTAACAATAATTATTGATTTCAATCTATATAATTTTATCAAATAAAATTTACATTTGTATTATGGACAATTTTACCATTAAGTTATTGGATAAACCAATTGATTGGAAAAGTGGTGATTTAAATGGATTTCTAAATTAAGAATAATATACAAGGTTAAATTGGGATGAAATAGATAATTTATATTTAGAATGTTAATTATAGGATCAGGCTTCAAATGTTACCAATGTCATCAATGAAAGTTATGTCTCAGAGTTTAATATTAAAATGCATCAGTTAATTCGTACAAATCGATAAAGTAGTGCTAGTGACGTTATTGATAGTGATGTGACTCAAGAAATTAATGATGAAAATAAAAAGCAAATAAATGAATTACCCTAAAGGCCAGTTCTAAAGAGAGCCAATACTTCTTATCGAAGTAATATTAAAAGCTTCACTGAATTGATTAGAGAAAAGGAAAAATTTAAACGATATCGAAACAACAGAAAAAGTGCAAGAACTCTATCAATGGTTTACTTAAAACGATCACTCATTACTCCTAAATTATTAAATCCATCAAAAGAAAGCAAAAAACATGTTAGCATTAATTATTTTAATTCTGAATATAGTAAATAATTTAAGATTGACAAAGAAATGCTTGTTTGTGAATTAATAGTTTTAGCAATTAATGAATACAAAAAAACTCAGGAATTTGATTAATCTCTTCTAAAATATCCAAACTTTACTTTAGCATATTAACTCATCAGTTATGATGATAATTGTGATTTTTCAGCCTTTTCTTCTAAAATGAATAGTTTTGAATAAAAAAAGCTTAATTCAGTTTAATAATATCAATATATTGCTGATGTAAATCAATCTATATAAGATAGAAGAATAGAATTTGATTTAGCAACTAGAATAACCTTCTCCCATTTCACCTTAATGGTAAATGAAATTAATTAATATGGCTTAGATCTAGAGATTGTCGAAACAACTTAATAGTATTATCCTAATTTAATCATATTATTAATAGAAGATGAAAAAAATCAAACTTTATATAATATTAGATGCGATCCCACAGGAAATGTTGACAGTATTCATGAAGAACTATCAAAAAAAGCAAGTTTTAAATTTCAAAAAAACGAGTTCTATTTCACATTAAAATATTCTTGTGTGAATTTTATTTAAACAGAGCCCTTACCGTAGGAACTTCCGATTAGGTTGCTTCCAATTCATTGGTTAGTAATCACATTTAAATTTGATAAAAATGCAATTGCAAGTTCTGGTAGTTTGAATTTTAGAGATCTATAAATTTAATCAGAGGGGTAACTGTCATAGAAAAAATCTCAAAATTTTTACATTTTAGAAACAAAAGAGAAGCCTGAAATGTTTCATTAAATGTACAATTATGAAGAATTCTAATTACTCAAAATAGAAAATGATGGATGCATCAATTAAATCTCGATAGGAATTGATTATTTTGATATATACTACTACTATACAGGCTAAAAAAATAGAAAATGTACTATTGGTAGCTTAGCTAAATCTTTTGTCAAAATGCTATTGAAGGATGCATATTCTGGGTAAAGTAAAGACTATAAGAGAATTCCAATGACTTCTGTTTTGTAAATTTTAGAGAAAAAAAGTCAAAATATATTTGAAGTAAGATATAGAAAATAAGACTCCAACTGTAAAAGAAAAATATTTACAATACCAGAAACTCAAGGAAACAATAATAACGAGATTTTAAATCAATATAAATTAAGTTTTACCAATGCCATTAAGAAATTACTATTTATTATTGATAAAAGGAAAAATAATTTTACAATTGATTGAATAAAACTTTATTGTATTAACTTTCAAAAATAGTTATTATTTGGCATCCATACTTTGTTTATTTTTGGTAAAGCTTAATCACTTTTTCTTGTGGATATTGGAAAATTAGAAATTAATGGTGGATGTTTATCAAAATATCTTAAACATTAATCTGTTGGCTTGAATAATAAACGTTCTTTTTATTCAAGTAATTGTTTTTTTATTTTCCCAATGAGCATTTAACTGTTCTTCAATTGATAACTAATAATTACTTATTGAGTCTCTACTTCTTTCAGCTTATTGTAATTACTATCCCAAAAATCTATTCTTTTTATTTCTTTTTAACTTAAGAATCTTTTTCTGATAGGAGGAAATTCACTTTCCATTTTATTGAATGGTCTATGTAATTGATGTAAAACTACTTTGAGAATTTAATCAATTACTTGGTTATGAGTTTTTGTTACGATCTGGCTCAATTAGCTAGGATTTTGCAATATTAGGAATGAAAGGCACATTGGAATTTACAAAAGTTGATTTGTTCTCAAAAAGTTCGCTTTCTTTTAAAGCTGTAATATATTATGGACGATGAAGAGAGTTGGCAAAGCTGGAAAATCTGTTGCCTCTTTACTTTTTGGCATTTTCGTGTCTTTATTTTTGCTTTTTCTTTATTTCCAATTATTCTTCGTATTCAACATATTGTTTGGCTAAATAATCTTCAAGGGCTTTCATTTTTTTCTTAGTTTCCAAAATATTGTATTGGGACTATCCAAATTTTGATAAAGAGTTACTATGACTTTCGGGTGAATTTCATTATTCATTTTTAATAATATTTTTAATATAAAATACAGCATAACTCCTCCTTATTCACATATTTGCTGGGTAAAATGGCTTAGAGTTCAAATTAAGTTTTCTAAGTTATTTAATAGAATTACTTTCTTTATTTTGGTTAACCTTCTCCTGTAAGTTTAGGTCCCTAGTATTCTTCTTATTTTTCTTCTGTTTATTTTAGAGGAACATAATTATTATCATCATGATATGAATCTGGATGTTGTACTTAGGATAAATTTGGGAAGGTTTAGTTTGAAAACATTTATATTGGAGTGGGCATCTATAGCATGCCATCACTATTCATCCAGTCTTAATCAAAATTGTTATCAAATGGCATCATAGAAGGCATTCCTAAAAGGGGACCTGAAGACATAAGATTAGGAGGAAAGGGTTGTCCTTGAGGTTGAAAATCTTAAAATTGATTTTGCATATGATTAGGCATCATGGGTGGACAATAAAGTTATGGATCAAAATTTGGAGGCATCATCATATGTTATTGCTATTTCATTTATTGCTTTTTCCTTGGTTAATGGGGATGATTAGTTGGAACTTATGAAGGCATAGGCATTTAATTAAATTTCGGAGGTGGCATTTATGGCATTCCCAATGGCCCCATACTTCCAAGGTTTGGCCCCATAGGAAATGGTGCATCCATTGTGTCCATTCCTAAGTTAGGTCCTAATGGAAAGCCTAGTTGTGGAGGAGCTCCCATGATATTTGAATTAAAAGGTGCAATCTATGGGCCTAATCCCATCATTCCCTGAGGTGGAAAACTTAAAGGTGTAGTCAGGGTTGGACCAGATATATTAAGGGGCTCTGGAAGATTGTTTAAGCCCATTTATTGCTGAGGAAAAGAAAAAGGAGTTGCTTTGAAAGGATCGAAAAATTCATTAGAATTCTGATTAGGATTATAAAAATCAGGTGGATTATTAATGATATTTAAGTCTGGTTAATTTTATTTTTTGGCCTTTTTATTTTTTTTTTTCTTCTCCTTTTACTTTTAATCTGCTTAACTTTAAAAATTATTCATATTAGGATTATTATTAAACTAATTTATACCTTATGGCTAACTAAATGTACCCCTAGGTAAAACAGATGAGGAAAAATGTTCCTCATAATTCAGTTGACCATCAGAGTCATCATCATGAAATTTATTCAATAGATCTGCAAAGTCAGTTGATTTATCTTTTTCTGCTAAGCCTGGTGGAGGAGCGACCATTTATTATGAAGGCAATGGTAATTTCCCTAAATCAATTGGCAAAATTGATTCAGATTCTTAGTTATCTTAATTTGATATTGCAAGACCGCAATTTAGCAAATGCTATTAGAGTTTCTCAAGTTCAGTTAACTATTATTTTGATGGTTCTTTCCTGTTCTAATAAACAATAAAGGTACATTTATTATGAGGATCCTTTGCTATTTTTTTTTTCTGGTTTTCTTTTAGGAGGTTAATCTCTTTTTTAGGGATAATCTCTTCGTTACTACTAACCCTATTACTTAACTTTAGGTTCATAAACATATTATTGTTATTACTTTTTTTGATCCCCTAAAAAAATATTAATTTTTCTACCTTTACTCTTAGTGAACACAAACCCTCCAAACTTCTCTTAACTATTATCCTCTTCTTCTTCTTAATGATACTCTTATTAATCTTCATTTCTCTCATCCCTATTTCTACTGATTTTTGGTTGTTGAACATATGCGTGCAAATCATTCCTCAAAATACGTTATTAAGCTACCTTTGAATTTTATTATATTTATTTTCTTATCTTTATTGAGGATCTTACTCATTCTCCTAAGGCGAATTTCTTCTTCTAAATTTCACCAAAGGGTTATCAGACATCAAAATTAAAATAATATATTATTTAATTGCTTTTATTGATCTAGAAAAGGGCCCAAATTGTTTAATTATTTTAAAGATTTTGAAATAAATTCTCCATCCCACAATTGAATAAACAATTATAAATACATCACATATTAAGTTTTACGCTCACTCCCACAGGAATATCTTTGTAATCACAAGGCAGCTTGACAGACATTTTCAGCTCCAAACTAAATAGATAAAATTATTACAATTTTTGTACTTTCTTTATCGCCGTCAAAGATAATACATTTTTACCAAATTCATATTATCCATTCAATTATAGTTTATCATAAGTCTATTATAATCCAATAAGAGATTAAAATTTAAGCTATTTATCCAATGAAAACATGATTCCAAATATTGTATTCTTATATTATCTCAATATTGTCAACTCACTATTTTTTAGGAGTTAATTTCGAAATAATATTAAAGTGTTATCTTTTTGATATGATAAATCGGTGTGTATTGATTTAAATGCAAATTTTTTTGAGATAAAGTCAAACTCTAAATTTCCTGAGAATTTCAATTTATCGTTTTCTATTTTTTTAGATAAAGTTTGGTGGAAGTTAATCTTCTTAGAGTTTAAAGTAGTTGCTAATTGAATAAAAATTAAGAATATACAAAATTGTGCATCGAACTTGTCAACTTCAAAGGAATTATGAAATATAAGTTTTTGTTTTTACCAATAATCATTAAAATTCCATTCAATTTCTAAGTTTTTATTAAAATGATAATATAATGTCGAAGTAGTGCCCTATTATTGCAATGATCATACTTAGGAGTCTCTTGCTTAGAAGGAATAATTTAATTTAGTGAATGGTTTTTTCTTTCCCTCCTAATATTACTAATATAAAGGAATAGAAATTGATGATGAAGATTTAAATTTCTCTTTATTCTAACTACATGAATAAGAGATTTGACCACTCCTTTTTGCTTTTATTTTGAATTTCTTTGATAATCCATAATCAATCTCAAATATGTTATTTAGCATTGATTTATTTATAATTATGAATGAGCAGACTGCATATTTCACAATTCTACACCCACACCCTAATAATCCTGTTTTAAGTTTCACTAAGAAAATGATTGCAGGTAAGGAAACAACTTGGATTTCTTATATTAAGATTCGAAATGACGAAAATAATCCATAGTAAAATACTTTCAATATTGTTTCAGTTTAGGTTTTAAAGTGATGTCTACAGTTTCATAATAAATTAAATCATATCCATTTGCAGGTTTACTCAAAAGTGGAGAAACAAAAGCAATTAAACTAACAACAAAAGAGGCAATATTTGACAGTATTTAATTTCTTTCAAATAATCTAGAAGTAGTTAAAGTTAGAATTCTTTCCATTATAATTGACAAGCCACATGAAATAAAAGATTAATATGAAGTGATGGATTAATTTAAATTGGCTGAAAATTAGGGCAAAGATATCCATTCGATCACCCTCTAGGTTGCTGATTTTATTCAATCTGAAACTGTTTCCTATGTAAGCAAATCTATTTACTATGATGAGCTTAGATCACTCTACCTAGCGATAAGAGAATTAGTCCCCTTGTTTCTTAGGTGCAAGACGGGCCAATGACACCTGTATCATAAATTGGAAAATCTAACATTAGTTAGAAGAGAATCAAGGAATCAATGTTTATTTCCTCTTAATTTTTTATGGAATAATCAGTTTAAACACTCTAAGATTAATAAGAAAATCTCATCAATGAGACTAGAGAATTGAATAAATAAATTGTACTGTTTAAAGCAAAATAAAACATACCATTTGAAGAAGTAAAGGAAGGTGAAGTTAAATTTACTTTATTTTAATTGATTGTGATTGCTCTGATTAGTATTATTATAGGATTTTGCCTTCCTGATTTTTGATTATAATTTTATATGTTTGTTATTAATAAGTGTTATTAAAAGTATTAAATAATAACTGTTTTACTGGGAAATCCTAACTCTAGATCTAAGCTCATGAAATTGTTAAAAGATTTAGAATATATTATATGACTACTAAATTTCAATTTAGTGGTTTTTTTAATGATTTTATATATATTATATATATGGTCTTTAGTACTATTTGAATCAATTTGTCTCAATTGTAGTTTCTTAAATACAACTTTATGTCATTTATAAATAAGAATTTACGAAATATCTAATGAGAGTAAGTGTGAACTTGAAATCGATCTTCTTAAAACACGAATTAACTTCAAATCATAATAGAAGCTTGAAATAAAAATATATTATTATAACTCAAAGAGTTAAACAGAAAGACATAATAAAATCAAAAATGTGTACTCAAGGATAGCTCTGTTGTACAGGGCTATTTTAATATAGATCGAGAGATTTTCCTCTCCTTTTCTTAGAGGGTAGGATTGACCCAGCTACTATCAGTTATCCCCTTTATTTTTTCTACAGTTTTCCTCATTGAACTGACAGTTTAGCCTGGTTTGTACGTACAAACAATAAGTTTTTCATTAAATGAAATTCGTTATCTGAATTTTTCAATTTCTAAATCAAATGGTTCCTCCTCTTCAATTTATTTGTAATGAAGGCTCAGAGGAGCCATAGATGTAAGCTTCAAGGCTGGAGATTAGGATAGCATATTTAAAATTTAATTTATAGATTTATCAAAATTAAGCATCCTGCTCATTTGTATATAAAGTGTATGATGATGCGTAATCATTCATAATATTGAAGATCAATTTATCTGAAAAAACCAATAAATAATTCATACGTTAACACTGGCATAAAATTATAAAGAATGATTATAGATAATTATTTCATTCACTCAAAGTCCAGATTTCTAATATTTGAATTCCAAAATCATTTGTCAATGATAAAATGTCATTATTATATGTATCACATTTGTTGGTATTCCCATTTATTAATGAATGATTAATATACAGACCAAACTTTTCTCCACATCCTATAGCCAATCCATCGGATTCACAAAAAAGAAAATAATTATTTTTTTCTGTCCATTTATATACTTTAACATCCATATCCTAAAATTATATAAAATTAATACCTCTGATCTCCACAAAAATGTTTCACCATTGCCGAAAAACTTTCCATATGTTAACTATGGGGTTTCGTTCATGTAAGCTCCAAATTTACATTCATTGAAATCCTTTATTGCTATAATTAATGGTGAATGGCTTTCACAATTATTTAGCAATGTTGAATAAGATGATCCATGAATGACATTTGAGAATATTAGCTTCCAATTTGAAGTTTAAAAAATTGATGGAATATGGGCTACAATCTATGATGAATGATAATATTACTTATATTAGCTCATCATTCTCGAAAATTTTTGATTCTGAAATCATTTCTGGAATGAATTCAGACCCTCCCCATAATTGATTTGTTCTTTCTATTAATTTTTCAGTCAAATTCGCTTCTAGTAGATCATAGAATGGAATTATTGTTAAATCTTATTCTTTTTTCTTTTATTCATCAAGCATTCTCTCTGATTTAGTTTTTACAACATCAGCTAATGTTTCACATAAATCTATGCTTTAAGCCTTAAATTCTTTTTGATCATCATCATTTTTTATCTATATTATAGAAATTCATACCCTAAAAGTCAAAATAGGTAATACTTCTAGTAATTTTTTCGAAACATTTGCACTTATATGTATAATAACTAAATAATCTTTAAAACATTTTGGGCTAGATTTGGCTATTCTCATAGGTAATTCATTTAAATCTACTGATATTACATCTTCTGTCATTAAACATGCTTAAAAGTTTAAAATACTCTGCTCTAAAAATAATTAATAATAGCCTTACTATTGCATTTTGATACTAATGCTTTATTTCTTTCAACAAAACTAGGATCAAAGAGCACTACATCACTATTAACTGTTAAAACACCTTCAATACATCCAAAATTTGTCACATAATAAACATTAACTATATACATGTCAAAAGGCAATACATTTCTTTGTTTAACCTTTTGACATAATCTCATCCATCAGATTTCTACCATAAAATGATGATTATGGCATATCTAGATCATTTATTTCTTCATTCTATTAGAGTTATTGTTATTGTTCTTCTTAATTAAATGGTACTTTAATTCTCATGCCAGGAACAAAGCATTCTGGTGAAATATCATTGATTTTCATAATTCTATTCTAACTTTTAATGTAAAATTATTGCATACCTAACATTGAACTTAAGTTCCAAACCAAAAAGGGTGTCATCTTCTTAAACTATATAATCAATTAGATTTTTTTCTTCTTGCTAAAGCTTCATTTATTGATCATATTAATCTAAATATATATCTTCTATTTCAGTTAGCTTATAGTCTAAGTAACAATTAAAATATAAACCTACATATTCTTACTCCTCTCCTTTAGTCCATTTTTCATATAATGGAAAATATTCATTTGAAGTAAATTCAAAAACAAATGATTCAAATTGTTAATCTATCTTTGGATCTTTTGTTTCAGAGATTTTTTTATTATCCTAACATTACTAATCAATTGTACATTTGATCCATAAAAATAACTAAAAATATTTCTCATTATAATTAATAATGATTTACAAACTATCAATTCAATGTGATGTTGATACGAATTATATATATTAAGCACTGTGTTTGAATTCAAAGGAAGAATTAGATTTTAATTATTTTTATGATATGCCCTATTGTTTGTATATTAATATTTCATCAATGATGATGGTGGCCATGTGATTTAGGAGCTGCATTTCCTGTTTTGACAAAGCCTAAAACTTATGCGGCCTTCTAATATTAAGTGCCGTGGCATTTTCTGTCTAAGCAGAATTACACGTATTCCTTCTCCTATAATTTAAAGCATGTTCTGTAGCATAATTCTATGATACTAAAATGGTATTACTATCTTCCCAGTTATTGTCATTAAGATATTGATTTCTCAATTTATCCTATATTGTCTAATGTTAGACTGGATAATCAGGCTAGTCCTCCAATCCGTGGAATGATGACAGCATATCAAAGAAATGCATATGACCTTTATGGAAAATCTCTGGATCCTAGGGTGAGTACACAGTGGAATTTGTTCTCATATTTATTTTTAATTTTAATATTGTGTAATAAGACAGTCAAATATTTATCATTTGCTTATATATATTTAACAATATTCTGTTTGCAAAAATATAAAGTAAATAAATATAAATTTATATATGAAAAGCAAGATAGTGTCATTGTTTCTCAGAAGAGAACACTTAATTCTTTTGTCAAAAATGCTACAACTCACAGAAACATCAATTGATTAAGATGTGTTGGTTTATAAAATTGATCAGCAAAACTAGAAATCTGAAAATAGAATTCTAAAAACTGAAAGATGGCCACAACAAGACTTAGATTATTTCTAAAATACTTTTTTGCAAATAGCTAATCTAGCATTTTCCTATTATAAACTACATTTTCCAGTTAATTCAGCTCTATAAATCAAGGAGCATATTAAATTTATTTAGTGTGTGAAACAGATCAACTATGGTGGAGTGACAATTGAAGAGATTTTCAAATAACAAAGGGTATATTGTAATTTGTATGTAGACTCGATTGGCTTCTGAAATATCCCGCATTACTAAATCTGTCAAACTGACAGATGAGCCCATTATGCCAAAAATAATGAACTACAAGATCGATCTCAATTACATTGCATAAATTTAAGAAAAGTACTTCTATGCCAAGAACTTAGAATATATGGCACCATACATAATTCTCAATTTGAAACCTCATATTCCAAAAACAACTTCTCGGCCTAACAATAAGGAACACTACTAGAGTATAACAAGTTATGATGATATCCCTTCATTTCAATTCATGAATTAAAATCTAATACAACCTATACTTAACTATGATACATTTAAGAATACTTTTGAATATCGATTGAATAAATTGATGTAAAGAAATCAATAGGTTTCATATACTATTAAAAAATATCAATCGAAAGTTAAGTCATTTGAAGGTAGTTTTGATGATTCCTTATGTGGAGATGCAATCATAGAAGTAAGAAAATAATTTTATGATCAAATTAAGTTGTAAAATGAAAAAAGAGTGAAAAATGGCATATTTGATTCTTCATAAAAATATCTATAACTAATTGAAAATTGTACTTCAAATAGATGTCCACCATCAGAATTAAATGATTTAGAAACTGATTATGTTAATGAGAATGGTTCTTCATATTAAAAATGTTAAAGATTTTTTGAATTATCCTTGAAGAAAAATTAAATAATGGAAGTATAATCACAATAATTTAAATATTCTCCAAAAATATCATTAGAAAATAGTATGGCTTAGGGTGAAATATAAAATACTTGCCCAAATATTCCGAATCTAGAATAAGCTAATCAAATGTTAGAAGTAAGACCAACAATAAGTTAATTAGAATTATAACAGTCCGTCCTTTTACATTCAAATACAGTTAGACCATAACGAAAATTTATAAGTTATTAAGAGAAAATGGATAGATCTGATGATCATCATAGTCATAAATTCTTTAGTATTCCATAACAGAACATTAATTTATAGGAAAATGAAGAAACTTAAGAAACATAAAAAGTAGTTATTACTAATAGAAATGCATAATAAAGATCTTTAGATAGAATTACATTAAAACCCATAATCTATCAATCCCTAAGACTAAAAGAAAGCAAAAAACGGCTAATTTAAAGGTAAAATCATCAGGATTCTCAATTTCCTTATGTTAGAGATTCATTACCTAAAGTAGCACAATCTTAGAATGAATTTGAGTAAATTAAAGAAGAAGATCAAAAACTTAAATAAGATTTATAATAGTCTATTAATAATTAAAATACTAGTAAAGTAAAGAGAATTGCTATCCAGTAAATTCAATATTCTAAAGGATCAGGAAATAAAAATACTGATGATACTTAATAAAGATTTTAGACAAATGCAAATGAAAAAGATGAAAGCACAGTTAGAGAGATACTTTTCTTTTAAAAAAAAAATAATAATATGAGAAATCAATTGTAAAATCAATTAGTTTTGCTCACTAGATCAGACTAAATTCTAACATCATTAATTGCTAATGGATAAATTAAAGGTAGTGAGTTATATTAATAACTACTATTACCTATAAAAGTAAGTTCTTCAGCAAAATTTTTGACTCCTAAAAGTAATAATTTAATATCAAGAACAAAATTCAAAAAAATGCAATAAGAATCTAAGATGTTTAGCTTAAAATGATAAAAATATTCATAATCATTTTGTTATATGATTTCTAACAATATATAAAATGAAAACAATTTAATTAATTCCTTCTACTCAATAAGTAGTGACAGGATAAACATGGATAGGTGGACCAACATATGAATTATAAAAATAACATGTACCAGGATATGCTGGCCACGTTAGAGGATTAAAAGCAGGTTCAATAATTCATTATTCTTAGAATCTCAATATGGCAAACCTTTTGCAAAAATTACAGCTGAATGTATGGAAGATAGACTTGCTAGATGTAATAACTCAGAAGAAAGAGAAAGACTACGAACTAGCTATAAGATTGAATTTGGAGTAATCACTTAGCAGTTATATAGGAACCAAATTTGAGAAAACCGTAACTTTAAACAGCTGCTGAAAGACTTCTAGAAGATGCTAGCAAATAAGAAAAGGCCATTAATGATAGAAATTATAGAACTTATTAGTACTCTATGAAATTAATTTAGATCCATGCCCAAATCGATTAATGATATCCCTCCAATCGATAGATTACCTGTTGTTGGATATTAGGGATTTAGACCTGTTTTTAGACATCCCCTTAAATAGGTTGCTCCACCTGAAGAGCCTAAACCATTTGTTCATCCTTTGAATTAAATGGATAAAGAAATGGCTAAAACTTTGCTTGAAACAAATGATAATTTTAGAGCAGCCGTATTTATATATAGATAATAAAGAATGAAAAACCAAAACCACCTATTGTTGGCTATACTGGATTTATGCCAGGTATAAAAGCTGAAAACTTTTATGGTGAATCATATAAGGACATCAGTTTACAAGTTTAATAAAGGAAACAAAGATGAAATAAATTATATATACCTATAGATTATTAATCATTCTAAAAATTGATTTCTAAAATCTAACTTAATATTCTCAAAATGGCCATCAAAGTCAATTATCTTCCAATGTTATCCTTGTTTTAAGCAATCTTCAATTACACTCCACTCTAATCGGCTTGCTGTATTTATCACATATTTGATATTCTCATTCAAGGAAATAATCTCTTAATAGTCACAGACCCTACTTTTGCATTTAATATCTATAAGTCATCAATTTCAATTTATGAAATTCTCATTAAAATTGCTTATTTGCTGTTGATTGTTTATAGTAATTCCTAAGCTATTTCACTCATTGATCCCTATGCATTGGCTCTAGCTTCATAAACTCCAATTATCTTATTTTCACTTTTTAATTCACTAGCAATCTTTATTATTTCAAACAAATACTGTATCTAATGCAACTTCTAAAATATTTAAACTAACTCGACTATGAAAAAGTGGGTATGCATCAACAATATTAATATGCTTTGAATCTATTTATCCAATCAATATTCCTGATTATGAATAATATATGATACCTACTACATCTTCTGTCACATATTTGCATGAATGGAGCATTGCTTTTTTGTATGCAATTTTTGTTATATCAACATTAACTTAATCTAATTGTTAATCCATAATTAAATATTTATATTACAATATTAATTGAATATGTCTCATAATGAACATTCAAAATAGTATGTTATTTTTATAAATCATACAACTGATACAACATAAAAATTACTTAAGATCTTAATCTATTTTTCACGTTTCTAATTATGTCATAATTTATTTATTGATGAATTTGGTTAGAGCTATTTGCTATTTTATCCACATGTTTTGTTTCATTTATTAGGATAAAATGTTTTAAAGGATTATTGTATTTGTATTGGTGAATAAACCTTTTTTTGAGTAAATCTTGTAAAACAAATAAGTGAAACTGAGACCTTATTTCTTCTAAATCTTTAAGATTAGTAGTTTCTTATAAATTAATAGCAGAACCTATTGCTTTTGGTATAAACTGCTTTGGGAAATAACAAAATTAATATAATAAATAGATTTAACATACAAGAAATTAAGATTTAATATTTTTAAAAAAGGAAAATCTGTTATAAGTTTTCATTTTTTATTTATATGTAATTTAATGGATGATCTAAGTGGATACTGTTTGACTTACTATTCTTTATTAAGTGCTTTGGCATGTTTCTTTTAAGTGTGGCCACCCAGCTATTAATTTGAATTATATAATTTTCCCAAACAGAACTAACACTCGTAGAATTTTTTCCCCTAATCTTCATGAATATTGTTTTTCTTCTTGGTTTTTATGACTGTTTTCTCTATAAAATCCTCCTAAAAACTTGTGCAATCAATATCATTCTAAGATTCATTTAGGTTTAACATTTGACAGGCACTTTCCTAGTTCATGTCGACTCTGTGAAACAATTCCTGAGCCTCACTTTAAACTACTACAGGAACTTATTGTTTTTTAGACTTTGCACTTGTAGTACTGCTAATCTCGGGGTCAAACCTTTAATTATTCATATAATAATTATTTATTTAAAAGAGTCCTTATATGGTATTTCTAGCATTAATCAAATCTTTTTTATGTCATGGTAATACACAGTAAATCAATTTCATGCAAAAGAAATCATATGCATCTTGAGCTGCACTCCTTTTTTTAGAATGACTCTTTATCAAATCTGGATGTGAAAATTAAACCATGATGATAGTGAATCTATTGAAGACCTCAGAATCAAGAACACATGATTAATTTTATTCTATGTGTGCTAGCTTTTCAAATTTAACTTTGATTAAAGTTATTTTATCCTTTAATTGATCAAGATTGTTACATATTTTCTGAATAATCGATTATGTTCAATCATTTCAGAATTAGAAAATAAGGTCAATGGAGGTTCCAAGTTAAAATGGGAGTCAATGGAGTCTTTTGTTGATAAATATAGTTATAATAACTAATTTTGATTCAATTTATTCATCAATCATTGAAAATCTAATTATTTCAATTAATCTTACCTTCTTATTTGCATTCACTTCAATGAAAATTAGTAAAGGGAAGTCATTTAAGATGTCAAAACCTCGTCTTCAGAATCCCAATTGATAGAAATTCTATATTTTCTATCATGATGTATCTGTGATGATGACATCTATTAAATCAAATCTCATCATTTGATGTAATGTTTACTTCGGATGGACTTTTGGACTTGGCTTTAGACAAAACACAGAATTATTTACAACAAATTATATTTATACATTATTTGTGATGTTGCAAACATAAATTAACAAACAAGATAAAGTGAATAATTTTAAAACCAGAAAAAAAGAGGTAAAAAATAATCGTGTAACCTCATTTTTTTATGAAAATTGGAAATTCTAATGGTTTGTTTCCTAAATCATGATTTTATACTTACTAATCTTACTGGCAGGAAATTAATAATAAGATCTTAAATATTTATTTTTTATTTTATTTCTAATTATTAGAATGATATTTTCAGGCAATATATGTTAAATTTTTTAACTACTTTATCTACTCAAGAAGGTATACATACATTTAAACAATTTGAATGTAAAAATAATATGTTATAGAAGGATGGGAATCAGAAAGGAAGGAACCGAGATTTTTTTGAATTTCAAATTATGCATGGCTTCTTGCTGAAATAAAGAGATGGAAATAATAAACCATTCCAAATAAATAATAACATAATAATTGTTAGAAGGTGAAGGCCATGTGCGACAATTACATGAATCTTAAGATTTTTTGTTGTTTTTGACATTGTTGATAGAATATTCATAATTATACTCCAATAATTATAAAGCAAACTTGTTTAGTATTCGGCAAAGACTACATATGCAAATATTAATTGATTATTAAAAAGATGATAAAAATTTGTTCAACTTTAATTAATTTTCTATACGTAAATGGTTACATCATGAAAAATCAATTTAAAAAATCTTATATCCTCTCTCATATGAATATATTAAATGATCAATCAGTCAGAGCATTAACAAAGTGCTCCAAAGCATCACAAATTACATGAAAGCTCCAGAGCTATGTCAAAGTTATCTTTTTCAAAAGAAGGAAAGAAATAATCATCTTTATCAACCATATTTGGAATCACAAACTCAATGGTTGGTTCCTTATGTTTGGTAGTGCCTTAAGTTTTTCAACAATGTGGAATCATAACTTGTTTAATAGTTATGTTGATTCTAGGATTAGTGCAATACAAAACATGTTAAATTATGATTATTCATTAAAAAGATGAAGAATAAGACAGCGAACATATGATCAAAAGACTACTTGGAAAATCATGGGTATTAATATTAATTTATAATTAAGACTTAAGCTTTTAGAGTTACTTCAGGAACATTACTATTCATTGTTGGCATTATCTATTTTCAATTAATCAATTTGACACTATACCCAATATAGTACTAATATTTGAAAAAAGTAATTTTACAAATTATGCTAAACCTTCAGATGGTATTACATTTGATAAGTTTTCAATTTAATGGTAAGCAATTATATTGTTCCTCCCTTTGGCTTCAATGCTGTTATTGAAAGATATAACAAAAATAATAAAATTTGCTCATTATGGTGTTGTTGCTATCATTTCATACTGCATTTTCATTATTTATATATTCATAACTAATCTCTAGAATCTTGATGATTTTAAGAACGATATAGTATGGTTCACATGGGATTTTATATAACCTGCAGGATAATTTGCATTTGGATTCATGGTTCATAATTCAGTTGGTCAATTGATTAAGAATAATGAAAATAAGTAAAATAATTCAAGAGATTTACTTATCTCTTATGGAATAGGAGCAATAATATATGGTATCATAGGATCCTTTGGTGCAATAGGAATTATGGGAAGACAAGCAGAAAATCCTTCAACCATTTTAGATTTCTTTTCATCTACTGATTATGCTGTGATATTTATTGAAGGACTATTTCTAATTCACTTAGTGGCAGCTTTTCCAATATTCCCTTATATAAGTATATATTAGATACTTGAAACATTTTATAAAGATGATTATCCAAGTAAATGGTTTTGGGGATTGAAAGGATTCTTCATTAGTTCATGCTTAATAGTATAATTATTCAATATAAATGTTGGAATAATTATTTCATTTGATGGAGCAGTATGTGGATTTTTATTAGTCTATATAATACCAATATATATGCACTTCAAATGTTATTATGGAAATTAAGATATTGTAACAGATGCATTATTAGAAGTTAAACAATGTGTCAACCACAAAAATAAAAATTACTTGAATTTTCCAATGCGAGTTATCATTTATTTAGTGATTCTCTCAGTAGGAATATTTAATATGATAATTTTCTTTTATGATTTTTTTAATTGAATATATATTTTATTAATACGTTAATTTGTTACTAATCATTAAAAATAATATGGGAACGAAAATTTCATCATGAAGTTTAATTTCTTACATCACAGTTTTATTTATTAAAGATTTGTCATTGGCAATTGTTTAATATAATTAATTTAAATGGAAGAACATCATTAGTTAAGGAAACCATCGAAGAGTTCCCTTGTTTTATCTCTATTAGCCATATAAGGCCCAAATCACACTTAAACAAGCTTTTAAACAATATTAGGTATAGTAAATTCAATGGTCGGCTCACTTTGTTTAGTACTGCCTTTACTATTTTTGAAATATGGCATAATATCCTGCACTGCTATCATGATCGTCCTTGGATTTCTTCAATACAATACTTGTTCATTGCTGATTCTTCACTTAAAGGAGGATGAAATAGACACTGAACATATGATTAAGAGGATTTTGGGCAAACCTTGGATGCAAGCATTCAGATTTTGCTCAGGAACTCTATTATTTATAGTGGGCATTATATACTTTTAGTTAATAAATTTAACCCTATATCCTATTGTCACATACATATTAAGTTAATTTGACATTGAATCAGCCAATTCCAATGAAAAGTTTGTTTTTGATAAGTAATTGTTACCCCTTATAATAGGTATTCAATATAATGGTAGGCTATCATTGTTTTCCTTCCTCTCTCTACTCTGCTATTGATTAAAGATATTCGAACAATTGTAAAAATAGCTCATTATGGAGTAATAGCATTATTTGCTTATGGAATTTTTATTATATATATATTTACAGGAAACATATTAAGTAATGAGTTCTCTATAAACATGGAGAGTGTCAAATTGTGGTCATGGGAGTTCAGTTAACCAGCTGGAGCCTTTGCTTTAGCATTTATGATTCACAATGCAATAGGACAACTAATTAAACACAATAAAAATAAAGATAAAAATCCAAGAGATCTAGCAATAGCCTACTTTATTGCAGGATTCATATATGGAATAGTGGGGATTTTTGGTGCTATAGGAATAGCTGTATGATTTATATTTTATGTTAGGGGAAATAAAATATTGATACAGCATAGACTATATTGAATTGTTTTGGAGAATCAGATATTGAAATAATAGTTATTGAGAGTTTGTTTCTTGTTCATTTAGTGACAGCATTCCCAATTTTTAATAATATTAGCAAAAACTAGATTTTAGAAGTTCTATATTACAAAAAAGAAGCACCTTCAAGTGTTTATTGGGGATTTAGTGCATTGTTCATGATTTTATGCTTGGCTATTCAAATTTTGAATATTCCTGTTGGTGTTGTGATCTCTTTTGATGGTGCAGTTTGTGGATTTTTATTAATCTACATAATTCCAATATGGTTACATCTAAAATGCTACTACAATTAGAATAAAGTATCATTAATAGGAGATGATGATGAATTAGATGGCAAAACAAATTGTGTTAATCATAAAGATAGAAATTAAATTCCTATGATTGTAAGAGTTGGCATATACATATTAATGATGGCTGTTGGAGTGTACAATCTAGTTGTTTAATTTTATGACATATTTAAATCGTGATTCTATTGATAATTAAATATATTAATGTTACAATTAATTCGGGTTTGGAATCGTCAAATCGTGAGTGTACCACATTTCAATTATAATTTGAGAAGAGCTGCCCCTAAGTAAACAGAGTATGATAAAGAGAGAGTTGAATATAAAAAATTGATGAATTAAGTAGGAAATTAGTGATAGCAAAGTATAGGTCAAGATTGGTTAAGGAATATTGGGAAGAATAAACAAAGATTGAAAATTAATACATCGAAGACTATTTGGCCAAAGAGAAACTAAAAAGTGAAAAACTTGAAATTCATAGAAGAAGTCAAACTGTAATCTAAACCGTAGTTGCCACTAATTAATATAATCGATAAAAGAATCTCTAATAATTAAGGAATGAAAGAGTAAAGAAATATTTAGTTGATTCAGATATTAGGAAAATGAATAGATAATAAATTATTAGAGTATTAAATGAGGAAGCTAAAAATTGGTTTCCTGAAACAACACTCTATGATAAAGTAACTAGTAGTTTAATCATACCTGATACTATACTTGATTAAGTGACTTATTATCATGATTTGTAAGAAAAGGCAATCTTATATGAAACAGCATCATATGAAAATATTGATAAGTATTAAGTATATTTATCATAGATTAAATGATCCAAATGCATAATTTGAATGGAAAAATAGATTAGGTATGCCGATTTATTAAAGAATCGTATCCATTGTTAAGTATTTAAAATAAGATAATATATTGGGAAAGTTGCAATTTGAATGGGATACTTGTAGATCAATTATATTAACAGACAACTCACTTGATGATAACGAAATGGCAGAGTAATTAGAAAAAATTAATGGTGCCTTTGAAACAGTAATAGCTACAAAAATAGCTGAATTAGAGGCTGACCCAATTAAACGTTTAGAGGAAATGCATAAATAAGTATTAAGATTATATAATCTTTTTGAATTATGGGAAAAATATATCACTATTGTTAAGATGGATTCATCAACTGCTCAATAACTCATCACAGCTTCAAGATAAGAAGTGAGTATGTTTGATTCTTAAGGAAATTAAGATTTTTTACTTGCTAGTGAGGAAACAATATAAAAGAAAAATATTAGAGGCAAAGAAGTTAAAGTTACTGAAGGAATTGAAGATAAATATATTAGTGCTGATGAAACACATACAGATAGTGAAGATATTGATTTAGAGAAACTATCATAATAAAAGAAAGAAAAACTAGATGCAGATAGACCATCAGATAAAACATATGATTTTGATCCAGAAAAGATTAAGGAAAAATAAAAAGATTATTCAAAAGAAATTGAAGAATTATTTTAGAATGCTGAACTCACAGCTAAAAAAGCTGAAAAAGAATTTGAAATGAATTACAAGAAAAACCCCTATTAAAAAGTGTTTTATAATGATTAATTGAATCCAAGAAATATTCCAGATGCTAAATCTATTTTTGAAGGTGTTGATTTGGAAGCTCTTTTCCCAAAGGAAGTATTTGAAAAATCATCACATCCATATTTGGAATTCTAAAGTGCAGATGATATTGAAAAACATTACTATGAATTGGTATTGATAAAATATTTAAATTTTAGAAAGCTTTGTATAGTTTAAGAAAGAAAGAGGATTAAAATATTGTTGTAAACCCAGACATATTCAAATTTAATACATCAGTTACAGCTGAAACCTATAAATAAATGCTCAGCAAATTAGAAGTCCCAGAGTCTTACGAAAAATTGAAGCAAGAAACTATTAGATTAGTTGATGCAGTAGGTGAAATCAAACTACATGATGCAGATTTTCTATTAAAGGTTTGGAATTATTATAATTGATATTATTGTACATTTATGAAATCAGAATGCTAGATCCCATAATTAAAAAATTGTTTTTAATAAATTATTTAATTTATTAATGATAAGGACAGCCTTGCATAAGCATCTAAAATTAAGACTTATGTGTCACAATATTAGTCGATATCATTTTGCTCAAGAATCAGAGGAAAAGGAAGTGTGCCCCCCTTAATAAACAGCAGATGATTAATTATAAGCTAAGAAAGCTAATGACGGTATTAATCAAATAATATCCAAATAGTCTATTATTTATTGAAGAAATTTCACACTCGTGAATCAGAGGCACCCTTAGAGCCAGCAGGCAGGAAGCCAACAATGATAAAAAAACCAAGAGCCGAGGCATTTTTCAAATGCCTAGAAAAAGGAGGATCATTACGAGAAGCAACTAAATTATTGAGAATGGAAGTACTTCCAAAGCCCCCTGAACTATCTGAAGAAGAAAAGGCTAAAATTAGTCCAATATCCCCAACTAGTGTGTAGGTTTTATTCAGAGATTATATATATAATGTTCAAAATCAAAGAAGAAAAATGAGAAGAGCATTGCAACAAGCAAAGCCAGGAGCTTTTCGTCGTGATACAATAATATTGAGATTTCAGGATGAGTTAACCTCTATTCAAAGGCTCTAAAATCCAAATCTATTTACATATATTGAGAAAAAAACAAGAAATTTTGATATGTCTCTTAATGAAATGTTTGAGGAAACTAAAAAATTTGATGCTGAATTTTGTTGGGAAAAGTTTGAAAGGTTTTTCTCCAATAATATTTATCGATTTTTGAAGGATGAATAATTTACGTAAAATTTATGTATATTTTTAGTGAAGTTATGTTTCAATAACCAACCTTTAGGGGATATATAGAAAAATTACCACTCAAATTTTTCAAAACCTATTCCAGAGCTGTTACCGATGATAACATATATTAGATTTTGAGAAATTGCAAGTCAGGGTTTACAGCATAATCCCCACTTTTGAGATATGTTAGAACAAACAGAAAGGGGAGTTTCTTTAAAGATCAAGCTAGTTTTGAAAAATTCCTTGATTAAATGGCAAAAGATAAGTAGGATACTTTGCTTTATCAATATTTTGTTTTTAATGAAAACGTATCCCCTTTTCTCAATTATGCCTATTTCATCAGAGGACTTTTGAATTTGAGTTGGGGAGGATCCTAAAATGAAGTCTAATTACAAAAATAACTCAAACATTTATTGTTAATGAAATTCAAATTAAGCTTAAATAAGGAACTACAGTTATACTTTGCTGATTTGTTTTTTGGTGCAGAATCCTATGAAAAGGGTATTCTTTCAATTGTTTTAAATTTGTTAATACTTTAAAGATTAGCTAATCAAGAATCAACTAGTGATCTCTTTGAGGCCTTCAAATCAACTTTAGGACATGAAAGATATTAATTTTATTTGGAAAATGAATTACCTAATTTGTTAAAGTCTATGAATATAAAATAATATCACTTGAACTATCTCAAGAGTTTGAATTACAATTCATAAGCTGTAAGAAGTATAAAAATAAATTAATTAGGTAAACCTCTTCTATGTGTGACTAATTTGGATTATATATTCTAAAAAACCAATCAAATTTGTAGTGGATCCAGTTAGATTACCTACTAACCAACTCATTATAATTTGTTTACAGAGGAAACTTTTCTTAATAAACTAACTCCACAATATTAACTTCAAGATGCTTTAATAAATAATAATTACAATTATGTTAAAAAAAGTTTGACTGATATTATGGGTTTTAAGAATTACAGTCGAGCTGCAGAGAGATATGCCTAAAAAAAGATTTATAAATAAGATCTTTAAAGATTGAATTTCTTAAAATATAATTCAACTCCAGAGATGGCATTTCGTCAACAATAAAAGAGAGAATAAAATGCAGAAAAGCTACAGTTCAAGAATCAAGCTAGAGAATATTTTAAGGAAATTACAAGAAAATCATTGAAACTAGTTCAATCTAAATACCCTGATCTCAAAATAACTAGACCTCCATTGGCAGGAAAATTCCCTTTGCGATTAAAGACCTGGATGATTTCCAGAATCCTTAAACATCCAAATTTACAAGCACCAGCAGAAGCCCTATACTTGCTAAAGAAGTTTAAGCCTCTTATGAGAGCTAGACTTGCTGATGCCAAAGGTTTAGATTTAACAAGAGACGAAAGATTATAATAAAGAAAGAACCTGCTGATATTTAGAAAAATTAAACAAAAATTCCGAAGATCTAAATTGTTTTAGTTGTTTTTGAGAAGATAGGAAGCAAAAGAAGAGCAAATAGCAAATTATCATCTTAAAAACTATAGTAGTTTTTAAGACAAAAAGAACTAAAAGTTAAAAGATAGTTTGTTAAATTATGTGGATAGGTAAGAGGATGAAAAATTTAGGAGAATAAGAAAAGCTTTTGGAAAAAATTATCATCTATTTATTGACTATAGAAGTGATGATTATCATAAACTTATAAGAGTCAATTCTAAAATCAAAAAATAACAAATGACCCTAACGAAAAACAAATTTGAAGATAAAAAAAAAGAAGTGCTCGATAAATTGAATTAACTAAAAATGAAACAACAAACTGTTTCTGGACAAACCCCAAAGTTTGCCTTTTCTTCAAGCATTAAAGAAATATTTGTTGATGTTGAATTGGCAAAGGAAAGTTTAAAAGAGAAAGGAGATGGTCTTGGTAGATATTTAGGAATCAATAAGTTAATTGATGCTGCCGTCGAATAGGAAGAATAATAACAATTATTCATTAAAAAAGTTAAAAAAGGTGAGGTTCATAAAGAAACTAGAAGTTTGAATTTGAATGAAACATAAACTCTAAAATAAATATTCTCCCTTGATCGTGAGAAGCCATAATAACAAATACTAGAAAGAATACAAAAAATTGCAGACAGACAACCTAATGATTTATTTAAAAAAGTTGAAAGAACCCCTTTTGTTTCAAACAGGTAGTATTAATAGGAGAAAACTCAAGCTCAAGAATTAGTTGCTCCTTAAAAAGACAAAGAATTTTAATTTGAACTGACTGTTCCTGATGTTTAATTGTCTAATTATGATTTTACTCAAAAGGCTAAGTTTTAAATTGAATAATTCTTCAAATAGGAAAAGCCAAAAGATTAACTTGTTTAAGAAATTCAAACCTTCTTTGCTGGTATTTAAGCCAACTAGAATAACTATCATTTATATTTAATTTCTGAATTAATTAAAGCATTGGAAACTAATATGCCAGATGATTCACTACTAATCTTCGCATAAATAATTTGCTAGGTTAAGGATTAAATTGCTTTGGATGAAAAAATTAGAGTTAAATACTCTACATAGTATGGTGATATTGAAAAAAATTATGGTAAATATATTGGATAAACATGTACTCCATTTTCCCTTGGATCAAAAGGTTACAATTACTTACTTGAATTCATATTGAAGGATAATAATTATAATAGACTAGTATACAAGAGAATAATGTCACATTACAGTTTATATGAAACTGTATTATATGATTCTGTTTTCTAAAAGATTTCAGAAATTACAATAAATAATAAAATACCTTAGACTTGTGCAGAAATAATTTATGCTTTCTAATTTAAAAAGATTTCCATAAATACAACTTAAATGAGAAGAATTGCAAGTTTATTATATCAATTTAAACATTTTGAAGCTGAAACAGAATAATTAATTATTAGTTTTTATCATACTTATTAATGGGATTTGAAATTCTCAGACTTAAAACCAATAATTTAGAGACTTATGTCACTTAGAAAAAGAGATAGATATATGTCCTTATATGAATCATTAAAAGATTAAATTTTAGCTAGAAAACTTAGATAAACACCAACTGATCCAGTTGAATTAACAAAAGTTATGACAGAATTTAAATAAAAATAAAAAGATTAATTATAATAATTTGTCAGAAGTTTTGCTACACTATTATTGGAGAGTTAATTGATTGAGGAAGCAAGACTTGTTATTAATGACTCTAAAAGAATCAGATATCAATTTTAAGTTGAAGATTATAATTTGTGGTTATATTCACATGTCAATCATTTTGAAGATGCACTTAAAATCTTCCATGATTTTGAAAATAAATTCCCTGGTGTATATGATGCTAAATTGTTGTCAACATTGTGCTTTGTTATTTAATAATAAAAGAGTGTATCTGAATCAGATGATACCAAAACTATGTTTTCTGAAGTCATTAAGAGATATATTTTGGAAAAGAATCTACCTTTAACTGCTGAACTTGTATTTGATATTTCAAATACATTCAATAAATTAAAAGAATTTACTAACTTTTCTAATTTCATGAAATTCCTACTTGAGACCAGATATCCTGTTATTTATGCTCATAAAAGTCTATTTTATAAGGTTATGAATAATGCTGATTAAGATTCTATTAAGGGATTAATTAAGAGCATTATTGATGTTTTATTTAAGGATGAAATTACAAAAAAGAAAGAATAACGTAACAGATCAAGCAATAGTGATGAGCCAAAGTAATATGAAATAGGATAAAGTTAAAAAGATAATCCTTTACATATCAAAGAGCTAGCTTAAGTATTAATATATGACTATACTAGGTAAAATAAATCAAAAAAGTCAAGGTTGGTAAGAGAACCAGACTTAGAGGAGGAAAAAGTAAGTTTAATCAAATTGAAACTGATAGTGTCTAAGAAAAATAACCAGAAGAGGAGACAAAATCAGGAAAAGAATGAGCTATATTTTCAGTCATTAATATGTATAATAAATAAGAAATCCTAAACTTCTCACCAGATAAGCGAATCTCTAACTATGTGTTTAGTTTAAAAGCTATAATAGGAAGAGGATCCTATGGAATAGTTTACTTAGGTAGACATGAAACTTCAAGTTTTTTATAAAATTAAACTAGAATAATTAGTTGCTATAAAAGTCATAGACAGAAAGTAGGCTGATTTTGACATTTACAATCAAGAAGTTGCAATTATGAAGCAACTCAATCATCCAAACATTGTTGGATTTATAGATTTTGTTATTTCAACTAATAACATCTATATTATTACTGAATATTGTAATGGGCCAGATTTAAAGTAATACCTTAAAGAAAATACAATCAATGAAGAAATTGCCATTAAAATAATTAAAGGTATTACTAAAGGACTTTAATGCATAATTAAGAAAAACTTTATTCATCGTGATCTAAAACCAGCAAATATTTTATTTAACAATACTATTAGTAAAATTGCTGATTTTGGTTTTTCAAGAAAAGTTAATCCAATTATGGCCTCTATGGTTGGAACACCAATGTATATGGCTCCATAATTATTATTAAAATAATCTTATACATCAAAATGTGATATTTGGTCTTTAGGAGTTATATATTATGAAATGCTTTTTGGTGTAACTCCATGGACTGCAACTGATATTATGGATTTAATTTATAAACTTTAACATTGTGAATTACAAATACCTAAAAAACCAAAGATTAGTCCAGAATCTTAATCATTTATATAAGGATGTTTGGAGAAACAAGAAAAAAATAGATTTGATTGGGATGAAATCTTTAATCATCCTTTAATTAAACCAAGGTTAAATTTGTAAATAAATTCATGTCTTAATGAAGAAACAAATAGCTAATTATCATTCATAAAAACTAATCGAATTTATTATTTTAATAGAACTTAAAGGGATAGAAGTGCTTCAAACAAATAAATTGAACCTTTAAAGTCAAATGAATCCACTGATTCGTAATTATGTATCAAACATTAAAATAATGCTTTCATTGATGTTGCTAAATTACTTAAACATAAAGAATAACTAAAAATGAAGAGAACTTAATCAAAGTTTGAAATTCAAAAAAACCCTCCATCTTAGAAGGCAATAAGCTAACATAATGTTTCATATATCAGTTCTGCTAAGAAATATTCTAATGCAACATTAAATCCAGAGAAAAAGTTTTTTAAAAAGAAGAATGGTATTACGAATTTAGTGTAAATTATAACAAATTTAAGTGATGAGGCCCAAAAGAAGGGATATTCAGATTTAGTGAGCCTATTTATGAGTCAAAAGACCAAAATGTTGCAACATTAATTCAATTATTAAGTTGAAATAAAGAAAATAAAGGAAGCTATGAAATAATAGATGGATAATTCAATCAAAAATAAATTAGATTTCTATTTGAAATTACTCAAATTAAGTGTTATTGAAAAGGAAAATGATTAATATAAGTTTCTACACTATAATTCTAAATGAATATATATTAATAGAATATTAATTTTTACAAAAAAATATGAATCCTTAATATTAGAAGCAAGCTTAAATATTAGGACTATCTCAAAAATAGCAAGAATAATAATTTTACATATTTTAAGACTTGAAAAATGTTATGGGAATCTTGTCAGAAACAGCAGCTACATTAGAGTTATTTAAGAATATTCCTGAGCATCCCTACGTCAATATGGCTTTAAATAGATTGATAATGTAAATTAATTTATCAAATGGTATACAATGGGATTAAATGAAAATATATTAGAGTAATCAGAATGACATTAACTTTATAAAATAATAAAAAAGAGCAGCCACAGACTTATTTTTTAAAACGCTTGAAACCATAAATCCAATAGATCCTTAATTGCAAGAACTTATAAATTCGTATATTGAGAACAATTTGAATGAGAATCCAAAGTGTAAATAATTAACATTTAAACCAAATAAAGTGTAAGCTACATTCAATCAAAAGACTGTATAAAAAGTGATTAATGGAATGCAAGAGACAGATCAATCTTTATAAGATATTTATTAAGGTAGAAAATACAAGGTTCCTACAGAAAGCGACATAAAAAATATGATTAAGTAATTTTTTTGAGTATTTTAAGATTCAGAATGGATAATGCAAAAGATAAACTTTAAACAAATTTTTCATAAGATTTAAGAAATGCTGATATGTAAAATAAAAAATCTGATCCTTAATCAATAGAGGAAGAAAAAGTAATTCCTCGCCTAAATTCCCCTATTTAATCTGAACCTTAATAAAAACCTGAGCCTGAAAATGAGCAATAAATTTAAGACAAAGTAAAATAATTGGAAGCTTAACCTAAAGATCAAAATTAATAAAAAGGAGTTAGTGTTATTTAAAAACCTACTGAGGAATAGTAAAAAAAGTCATCTCAATAAATAAGTTTAATTCAAAATCAAAGAAAGAGCAATAATGATTTTTTTTGAATGCAAATGAAGCAAACTCAAATTAAATAACGTAATGCAGGCTTTTATACTCTAATATTAATTCAGTTTGTCTTTTTATTTTCAATCCTTCCAATGACTGGATATCGTGTATAAAAATAACTAAACCAACTGTTCATATTAGCTACTTCATCTTCAGGTTAATTAACCTTTTCATATTGATCTAAGAATTCTTCAGTAATATTCATTTTTCCCAAAGAAATTGAAATATCATGACCAGCAAATACACCATATGGGCCTTCTGGCTTGTAAGAGTCTTAATTATAAAGCATTTCTCACCTGAACTTGAAACATCAAATACGAAATTCTTTATTGAAACATAAACTTTCTTTCCATTTTTACCATTATTTTCTTACACATCTTTTAATGTCATAAGTTTAAGTGAAGCGATTTCTAAAACTAAATTATAATTTATTACCTAATTTTTCTGGATTTGGTGATGGTTTTTATTCTTCAACAACTTCTTCTGTTCTATTCTAATTTGCTCTTTTTAAACTTTAACGATAATCATATATTTAATATGCAACATAAAGCAACACTAGTATCAATGAACCTATGATAAATTCCTGCATAATTAATTTACAAAATATATAAACATCAAAATATTTTTTTTGAATGAACAAAATTGAGATAGTCATCCTTGTATTTGTTGTCTTCAATACAATCACTCATTCGTAAATTTTTCAAAAGAGAATCAGTTGATTTAAATCTTGGTTTTGATTGTTATCTATCTCGGATTTCAAATTGTTTCCTAACATTTCTAAAGGATGCCTATATTACTTATTATATTTATTTGGCTTTTTTATCAGGATTATTTGATTTGTATGCTTATTAATACATTAATGACAAAACTAAATTATCTGAAGTAACCTTAGGTAGCTTACTAATTGAATCTAAAACTTAGTCTAAATTCATTTGAGGAATAATTTTATTAGGACTGATTGTTGGCAGTTTAACATGAAATGAAAACTTCTTTGGTTGATCGTGCTTTGATTTAGATTTAGGACTTGCTCTATTTTCTGTATGAACTCTAAAATTAGTAAATTTTTACTTATTTTATCCACTATTATCATTTTATGGAGGATGCAATTTTTTTAATTTAGATTAGTATTGTTATAAAGCATTACTATAAGCTTTTTGTAAATTAGGATTATCTTAAGATTGCTCCTCATAATCTCCTTATACTCCTTCTGTCATGTGTTAAAATACAGAAACTTAACTAACACTTTAATTAACTGAATGCCCTGTTTTCTTTTTCTTTTGAAATGTCTTTCTCCTAGTCGTACTTAGATATGCCTTGTTATAATTTATTAAATTACCTCCCCTTCTTTTGTATTTTATGATTTTGCAGATGTATATATCAATTACCAATGATTAAACATTAAGTGGGCTTTCCTCTTCATATTCTCATAAACCAAGAAATTTCCAAGATTATTGAAAAATCTTTGCTTTCTAATTTGATAAACAATCAATCTAGGAGTAATAACTCTTGCTTTTGTAAAACGAATAGTTTTGTTCAAAATTTCAACTTCTCCGAATTATTGTAATTCACCATATGAGGATAATACTAAATTTTTGTTTCCTAATTTTTTCGAGAGTTCAACCTAGCCTGTAACAATAAAATAAATATGGCTTGCTTTGCTTCCTTCTTCGTAAATAATATCACCAGCTTTATAAGTCATTAAATGACATTCTAATAGTATTCCTGCTATATCATTTAATTCTGTCTCTACTGATGTAAAAATTGAATTTTTCATAAAGAATTCAATTTTATCATCAAGAATCTTACTCAGATATGGATCCAGTAATTATTTATAAGCAGCTTCACTTAAGTAAAGTAAGTGAGTATGTTCAACTGCAAAAACAGTTGAGGCTCTTGTAATTTCTAATTTTATTGCCACTTCACCAAAAGAACTAAATTAAATAATTATATACTCTCCTGGGAACAAAGCTTTTACAACTGCATAATCTGGAAACAAACTCTTTACCCCATAAGGGTCTTTTTTTTCTGCTGCTTAATTTTCTGTGTCAATGTCAATTTCAACTTGACTGATACCTACCATTTTTTCTTTTGGTTTCATGACCACACATCGTCCATCTAAGACTATATAAAACCTTTTGTTCTAGTCTCCTTGCCTATAAACAATGCTGAATGCTGGAATATACTAATATCTATTTCAACGATTGTAATACCTTAAATGTGCATATACTTTATGAAGTACTTCTGGGGGCACTTATTCCCTAAATATTTTGAATGCCTTTATGTTTCCTAATTGTTCAATAAGAAATGATGATGTTGGGACGAATTGTTGTGAAAGACTCCTCAAACTTGTTTTTTTGTTAGATCTTGGCTTTTGCCCCTCAATCTCTGGCACAACCCTACTATTTAGTTCTGCTTTTATTCCTTCTATGTCAATCAGTTTTTTTTATTTCTTCGCTTCCTTATTATTGGCCAACATATTTTGACGAAACAATTCTTCCTCATCTGAGTCTGAAAACTCTTGAGGCTTTGTAAAATCAAAGAGCTACTTATCGGAAATAGCAAACTACGATTGCATAATACTACTCATTTTAATAACTATAAAATAATAACTTAGCCAAATGTTTGTATTTAATTTTTTTTCTTTAAATGTTTAGTATCATAACTCTGCCATTTTATGTAAGAAATATATTACATGGACGACAGATAACAATTCAAATAAAAACGGAATAAATTAATTATTATAATGTCAGGATACTAGAGAACCTATCAATCGTCATATTCTTCGCAAAGGGTAACAACTGAACATGCTCAAAAAGAATTAAACGTTCCTGGCTATGAGACAAGAGTAAGATATAGGTATAATAAATTTGATGTTAGAAATGATCTCGGAAAACGACAAGACTAATAACTTGATATTGCATGCTTTTTGATGGCTGTTGAAGTGGAAAGGTTAATCAGAGAGAATACATAACTTAAATCTGAAATTTAAAGTTTTATTGATTCTGGATTGGATAGAGTGAACTATGAAATATAGATCAGGGATTTGATGGAAAAATTAAAAAATCAAAGCTCGTATTCATAATCATCATCTAATTTAGAGATATCAATGGATTTTAGGAAGATCATGAGAGATTGGTGGTAATTATTAGGGAACTGGAGGAAGAAATAAAAAGATTAGAAGAGCAATTAAAAGATTATGATCCAAATTGGAGGAAATCTCAAAGAGATTTGGAACTATAGCTTTAAATCTAAACCAAACTTTTTGGAGGGAAGGGTCCTTAGGAAATATAAAAAGAGCTTGATGAGTTGAGAAAGAAGGCTAAATTGTTAGATGATTTATAAAAAAAAGTGGGAGGCAAAAATCCAGGTAAAATTCATATGATTTTTAGAGGATTTATTGAAAGAACTTGACAATTTGAAAAAGAAAGCATAACAATTTGATGAGATAAATTCAAAATTGAATGGAAAAAATTTTGCTGATCTTGAAAGAGAATTAGCTAAACTAAAATAAAAAGCTGATCAATTCGATGAAATCAGTAAATAGTTTTCTAATCCAAGTACAGTATAAATATAATTAGATGACATATAAAAAGAATTAGAATAATTGAGGAAGAAAGCAGGCGAATTGGATAAAATTAAATAAACACTAAATAATTAGAATCCAGATCAATTGTTAAAGGGAATAGAAGAAAATAAAAAGCAGCTATCATCCAAAGATAAGGAAATAGCAGATTTGAATGTATATTGTTTCTTAAATTATTTAGAGAGCTTTAAGAGAATTTTAATCAAATTAATAATAGTTCGATGATCAAATGAGATTAATGTAATTGAAAATCGATGAATTGGAGGAAAAAGTTGTGGGACTTGCTCAAGAACTTCAGCGATATAAATTTCTCTTAAAAGGAAAGGAGGATGAAGTTTCTAAATTTTAAATGCTCATTAGAGATAATGAAAATAAGTTATCAATGTTAAACAACGAACTCACCAGGTCTAAAACCGATTTGCAAAAAGCTTAAGGGGATTTAACAAAAGCCAAGGGAGATTTGCAAAAAGCCTAAACTGATTTGACAAAAACTTAGTAGGAAAGTGCTAAACTAAAAAAACAAGCAGAGGAACTTTAAAGATAAAATTAAGAGCTTTAAGAGGACAATTAAAATTTACAAAATGATATTGAGAATCATACTTAAAATTTAGGATAATTAGATGACTTGAAAGAAGAAATGAATGATCTAAAGGATGAGAAATCTAGATTGAATAACTAAGTTTACGATCTTGAAAAGAATTTAAAAGACAAAGAGTAATAGTTCGCTCAACAATCCAGAGAATTACAAGATGCTTTAGATAGAGTAAAGCAATTAGAAGCAAAATTGTTAGAGATGGATAATTATATTGATACACTTGAAGAAGATTTATAACGATTTGAATAAGACAATCAAAAACTCCATGTTTAAGCTGGTTAAAAAACATAAGCAGACCGTGAGTTGGATAGATTAAGAGGTATTTTGGAACAAATGAAAAATTAGAATGATGCTTAATAAAAGGAACTTAGTTAATTGAAAGGAAACCTTGATCAATTAAGAGATTTGTAAGATGAACTATCAATGGCAAAGGCTGATTTAGACAAGGCAAATCATCTAATTGCAGCTTAACAGGATGAATTAGCATAAAAAGAAAATGATATTTAACAACTTGTGAAAGAAGTATAAAATTTAGAGGAAGCTAATCATGAATTAAAAGATTAAAATTAGAGTTTATAGGAGACAGTTACATCATAATAGCTTGTTTAAAATGGAAACTAAGAAGAACTGACAAAATTAAGAAGAATAGCAGATGATTATAAAGATAAAATTAGATAATTAGAATCTAAATATAATGAATTTGCAACATTAGAAGATAGATTAAAATAATCAGATCATAGAATAGCTGTTTTAATGACAGAAATTGAAAGATTAAATGCTGTTGTTAAATAATAAACTTAAGAGACTGAAGACTGGAAATAAAAGCATGCAAGGATTGAATTAGCATTGTTGGAATTCAGATAAATAGAAAAAACAAATAGAGATGCAGCTGGTAAAAATTAATAGTTTATTAATGAAATTGAGAGATTAAAGAAATTATTGGAAGCAAAGCATATTGAGTTATTGTAGAGTCTTGAAAGAAATGATTTACTTGAATCATAATAATAAACATTAATGAATTAAGTATAAGATGCATTAAAGAAAGCTGATACAGGAGATAATATTTTATTGTAGTATTTGTTGATTGCTGCAGAAAATGATAGACTAAATCAAGTTTTGTAACCAATGCAAGAAAAATATACATAAATGAAAACATAATTTACAGAAATAAATACTAAATTTACTGAAATGTAAACAAGAACTTTAGGGGTAGATATCGATGAATATGAAAGGCTCAAGAAAATGATAATCGAATATGAAAATAAAATAGCTATGCTTTCTCTAGAAGTATAGAGATTAAAGGCTAAAACGAATTTATAAGATGGAAATAATAATGGATATGGAAGCAGCTAATAATAGATTAGGTATAATAGTAATCTTATTTTTTCATCTTAAGAAGATTTATAGAATAAAATCACTGATTTACTTTGTTTAATTGCAATGATGTCAGCTGAATTGGATGTATTAAGGACTAATAATGAAAAATAAGTTTAATAATAAATGACAAATTATATTAGGAATGAAACAACAACTTAAGTACAATAAATAGAAAGTACATCAGGATTCTCATATTAAAGAGTTTAATCCAATAGGAGATATTGAAAATAACATAAATCAAATATTATAAACTAATTTTAATTAATGTCTAGGAATAAATAAAAGAAAAAGCCACAAATAAAGCATACATTAGATGTAGAAAATGAACATGATGATCAATTGAGTTATGATTCTATTGATGATGAATAATATCTCAATCTATTACAAGGCAATTTACCTAAGTCACATAAAAGTGAAATTAACTTAGGGTAAAAATATCAAGGAAAAGCTAAGGCATAAAAAGAGGAAAGTGAATAGGAAATTGAGGATGAATCAATTAATAGTGATGAAATTCCAGATTTTGTGGATGATTAATAGGAAGCACAAAATGAAGAGGATGAAGAATAATAAACATAAAATAATACAAAGAAAAAATAATCCATAAAGAAAATACCTGTAACTAAATTTTAGAAAGAATTGCAATAAATAGAATAGGAAGATTTATAAATGATTGAAAAATCAAAAGAAAATAAAAAAGAACTTGCTGAAGTCTCCACATAAATTAAGGAATAATTATCAATTTGGGGAAATTTAGTAGAAATAAGAGAATGTAATAATATTTTGTAATTTTATAGAAATGTAGAAAAGTTTAGAATTAGTCAAAAAGCTACCCTTAAACAATGAAGGCTTTGCAAACAAACTGTAAGAGTCAAAAGATTCAAAATTGAATAGCCTAAACTTTCAGCTATTGAATAACCTTTCAAATTTGCAACTATTATATTCCTCATTATATCCTATTGAATTAGTTGATATTCAGAAAGATGGATTTGATACTTCTTTAACAACAAAAATTAATGAATCCTTAGAAAAGAGCAAGTAATCAGTAGATGATGATGTCATTAAATGGAGTTCAAAGTCTGCATTACTTTCTTAAATGAATAAAAACAGAGATAGTAAATCTTAATCTGGTTTCTTACTTTTAACACCAATAGGGCAATGCAGCAAAGCACTCCAAAACATAGAGAAATTAAAATATAAAACCTAATTGAAAAGATAGATCTTCAGGATCTTAGGTGAAGATGCATCAGATTTGAGTGAAATAACAAACAAACATATTTATGATGATACAGACTTTTATCTTGATTTATTGAAGGAATCAATTTAATCAAATAATGAAAATCAACAAGAAGAACTGATGAAAAAAGAAACTGAGCAATACATTCTTAAACGATAAGCTTAGAGAGAGGAAAAATAAACAAAAGTTGTTGACAGAAAAGCATCAAAAAATAGAAAAGTGCGATACGATCCACATGAGAAAATCATAAATTTTGTTTCAAGGAAAGAATTACCAATAATTAACTATTCTAGGGAGGATATAATAGCTAACTTGTTTGGAATATAATCTTCTGAACCAAAGATAATAAAGAAAAGAAAAGATAGTGTTCATGATATTAATTTATTTTGAAAGCCTGTGTGTTTATATATTAATATAATGAGTCAATTCGAGAATCCTTATTAAAGCAAGCCAGAATCAATTAGATAGATCAATTAATCAGGATAGGGTGTTGGGTATAGTCAAGGATCAGAGTAAAACTAATTATTAATATAGGTAAGTTCCAAGAAGATCTTCTCAACCTAATAAGTACTTTAAATACATAATTAAGTTATGGAACAACCTAAGGTGGACCTCCACCGGCATTGTATCCTTAATTCAACTATCCGATGATTGGGTAGTAAACACTGAAAGAATAGGATTAAATAGAGTAAATACAAAAGCTAACCAAGGAAAATGATACGCTTAAGTATGAATAGTTTGGTTATTTAGATTTCAATGGAGGGCCATGGAGCAAGAAAATTAAAAATTAAAAAACGAGATGTAAATATATTGAATATATTTAGTGCATAAATAGCCAATAGGGAAAGAGCAACTGTTGTTGATAATGATGATTTACAGTAATATACTTCATTATTTTAGATAGCAAATTCTTTAATTGAAAAATGAAAATAAAAGATTAACATCAGCAATTCAAGAGGATTAATATTAGTTATTAGACCTGCAGAAACTAAGAAAATAAGTTGAATTAAATAGAGGACTTGATAGTCAAATAACTGATCTCGAATCATAGATTACAATTTTGAGCAAATAATTGTTGGATTAAAAAAGATAGAATGCCTTACAAGAGTCAGAAAATCAAAATTAAAAAGAAATAATAGAAAAATATAAAGCATAAGTAAGAGAGCAAACTTTGAATAATGAAGCCTAAATCTAAAAAAATGAAACGTTACTAAATGATAATAGGAAAATGAAGCAAGCTTTGGATATGATTAATAAGGAATTACAAGCTGAACAGGAGTAACATTAGATTGTGGCTTAAAAATTAAACCAATCCACAGCAGGTTCAAAAGATCAGATAGCAAATCTGTAGAAAACTTTAGGTAATCTTAATTTCTAGAATGAATAATTAAAAAATCAAATTACATAATTGTAATAAAAAGAAAAAGAATTATAAAATTAATAAAATTTAAACTTATAGCTAGAAGGGAAGCTGAGATAACTGTAATAGCAAACTTTAGAACGTAAAATTTCTATATTATTTTAGAATAACGATAAATAGAGTAATATAACATGACTATAAATGCTGGAAAGAATGAATATGCTAAAATAGCCTCAAAAAGTTAGTTATAAGAGTAAGACATATGGAAAATGAAGGAATAGATTAGTTAACTTAATACTTAAAATCAGATGTTGCAAAACAAATGTTACTAATTGGAAAAAACAATTGAGGATAGTTTATCAAAATCTTAAATATAATCAAACGATCTTAGGTAATCATTAGAAAAATGGAAAAATTATGGCTTATAATTAGAATAAGAATTAAAGAAAAGAGAAATGGCAATTGTACAAATGGAAAACGAAGCAGCCTAATTAGAAAATTAATTGAAATAATCATTAGAACAAGAGAACTAATTGAGAACTTAACAAGCCCAAACAATAGCAAAAATGAAAGAAATGCATTAAGATCTTATTATATATGAAAAAACATGTTATTAATAAGAGAAAAGTAAATCATTTAAGTAACTTTAGATGAACAATAACTTTAGGAGTAATTAAAAACTTATGAATAAAATATTGCAAGATTAGAGCAGGACAAGCAATAATTAAACTAAGATCTCTCACGTTTGATGGAAGAAGTACATCGAACTTAGGCTTAATTAGATTTAAAAAATAGAGATCATGAAAGTTTGTTAATGAAACACGATTAAAGTAGCAATATGATGGATAGAGAAATAAGTAATTTGCGTTAATAAAATACTATGTTAGCTGAAAAGAATAGATAATTAGATGTAGAATTAACAAGAGAAAGAGTATTTTATTATCATTTATTATTAGGAAAAAATGCTTTAAATGGATTCTAGAATCAGAGCCCTTGAAAATGAAATACATAACCTTCAATTTCAGTAGACTTTAAAATAATAATATTCATGGAATCCAGAAACAACTGTCCCTATTGTCAACCCAATAACTCAGTAGAATGATACTAGTAACAATTCAGGATATCATGCACCATAATCCAAACCTACTGAGGTTTCGAGAGTGTACTCTTAATAAAACAGTCCTTAAAGAATTCCAGCCCTAATTAAGAGTAAGAATTATGATTTGCGATTTTAAAATTAACCTTAAAGTCAAATACATTAAGGCTGATTTGTATTGAATAATTTATATAATTTATTCTTATGTTATCAATTACTAGATCCTAAAGATAATCTTTAGAGAAATCAGGGGTTGAATTACCTTCAGTTTCTCCTAAGAAATAAATTTTAATGATCAAAAGCAATGTGTTTTAGTTATCATAAACATCAACTATTGAAAGAGGACCTTAAAAGATGCATAAATCCTAATAAAGTCTGAATCATGAAAAGCTACCAATAGATCCTATTTTAAGTCCCACAACACAATCTCGCCATACAATTAGATTGGATAGAAATTAAATTTGCTCATTCTTCCCTAACAAGAGAGGAATGATGTAAAGTTAATGTTTAGATATTACATCTTAAATTAAATAGTTATAATATAAGGAACATAACCTCATGCAAACCTTAAATTAAATTGCATTTACTATCACTGAATTGAAATAATATAAAAGTGAAAAGGGTTTAATATCTTAAATAGAAAAATTGTTAAATTCACATTCAAGGTATTAAGATCTCTAATTTCTTTTTATGGAAAGCAAACTCAAAGACCTTACATCTGCTGACGCTTTATTAAAAAAAATATTTTCTCAATACACTGTTAAATAAGATAATCGAATTTTGTTAAAAAAAAATAAACCTGACTAAACTTTCTTGCTATTGCTTGTTGACTTTCTCAACAAGTTAGAAGAATAGTTTAGAAATGTTTGTGAGTCTCAGTTCTTAGGATTACAAGAGTCCATGTAAACTTAGAGACTTAAATTATAAAGTAACTACTTAACTAATATAGATAAGGAGATTGAAGTTTAGAATTAATTATCAAGATAAGATAAAAAGGATTCTTTCTATCAATTGTAAAAATTCTTATAAACAAAAACCTAAATAAATAAAAGAGTATTAGAAAGTAAACTATGTGATAATATAAACTACTTGGAGGAAAGGAATGGAAAATTCAAATTTATTGACTAGAACAATAGATTTATTGCTAATAAAATTGATGATATTTTGAAAAACATTAAGTGATTAAATTTAAATAAATTTTATTGTAATATAATGTTAACACAAGAAACTTAGTAACTTTTAGCAAAATATATCAATCAATATATTTTGCTTGAGAATCAAGTGGAGAAAAGAAGAGAGGAACTAGCCCAAAACTTGTTCTTTGAACCCTTTACTGTTTTTAGTAGATTAGATCATAAAAAGTAAAAGCCCTTCTAATCTTAGTATATAATATTTTAGCATTCATGATTTAAGGCAATTTTTCACTTAGAATCATATACCGGAAAATGAGTAGGATTTGCAATCCCTCATTCGAAAAATGGATACTGATAAAGATCAATACATCTCCTTTAGCGAGTTAAGTTATAATTGTAATCCAATAGGTTTAGTCGCTACATACTACCACACAATGATTAAGGGTTGAATTAATTAGCCAACAATAGGGTTTCATATCATTTGGATGAAAAAAGACTACCTCTGCAAGTGGAGAAGTAGTTACTACGATTATTTTAAGCAGAATTGCACTTAAATAATACACTTAAAAAGTTGTCTAATGAGTTGAAAAAACAAAATGATTGGGATAAAATCAAAGCCTGGGAATTAGTTAATTCAGGAAGGAAGTGGGATACAAACAGGTAATATGTATTAGTTATTAAAAGCCTTTTTTAATTCTTGGAGCAAAAAGAAATTCTATAAATAAAATCGGATATTGAAAATTTCATTTATAGGAATAGCAGAGAGAGGGATTATCGAATTCATTATTCAGATTTTCTTTATATGATATATACTTTAGAGGAATAGACAATCTACAAAACCCCTGTGAAGAAAAATAGCTAAAAATAATTAAATTAGTCATAGTTGCAATAAACAAATTATAGAACGAGTGAGTCTACAAATTTTAAATCCGATAATGTTAGATAACAACATTCATAAAGCTACCATGAAACAATGAAATTTCAAAGAGATGTAGAGGTTAGTGAGTTCACTGTAGAAGATGATGAAAGTAACAATATATTGCTATTTCTTTTGGCAAAAAAGAGAGTAGAGGGACATTTGAAATAATAAGCTTAACTCAGTTATTCAGAAAAATAGACATAGGTTAAAAAAGTACTTTTAAACTAATATTTAGATTATATAACACTTGAAGATTTGTTGACATATTTTAAAAATGAACTTCATAAGCAAATTGAATTATAAGACTTAATAAACTTAGTAAAAATCCTGGATAAAAATAAAGATGGAGTAGTTTCAGCCTAAGAGTTTCATACCTCTATACTAGAGCAAATTAAAATTTGATATACCTATAAACAAGAAAATTATTGTGATATTAAATCATAAAACATCCTAGCTTTCTTATTCTAGGATAAGAGCATCAAGTAATATGTTTTTCCTTACCGATCTCATATCTCCCTTTGATGAAATAGTATTTCTTGTTGCTATACATTTAGGTGATATTCTCAAAACTCCAGTTAGAAAGGGAGGTTTAGATTGTGGTGTAGTATTAGATTATGAACGTGGCCTTCTCTTTTCTGTCGAACTTCGAAGTGATTTGCAACATTTTGGAGTTTAAGCATTGCCCTACGTTGATATTGAGAGATTGCACTGTTGAATAGTGAGATTATTGTTATAGAGTCTTATCATTTCATCATGTAGATCAAGTTTGTTCTTTTTCTAAATTTTATTGAGTATCATTCTGTCCTTATAAAATTGTTAGAACTTGATTTAAAAGAGATTGTTATTGTTGTTTTTGTTTTTGGCAATGATTTGATTGATGATATCTACTCTCTTGCATTGTTATTTATAACAATAGGTGTTGTTGATGGATGAATACATATTTTTTATTAATAACTCAATGCTTAATGATCACAACCTTCAAATGATGCTTATGAGGGGGGAGTGCATTGACGTGAATTCTGAGGAAATCGAGGTGCTTCTCGAATCCACCAGAAACTGCTCCGAAAGTGTGTCCTGGGAAGGCATACACAAAGTGAACACCATTCTTTGTTCCAAAGGATTCCTCTTTACCCTTATATGTTCTGAATTTCAATTCATTGATTCTAGCACCAGCATGACCTGAAATTTCGAGGATTTCATCATCTTTAAATTATTATGGAATAATACCATCATCAACGTGGAAGTGTTTCTTATGAACTCCATGGAGGTGACCAAAAGGCTTGAATTTTTCGATGTTATGTCCATCAATGTGATGTCCCTTGGCATCAGCATACTTAAACACTGTTCCCAAAATGTGTTCATCAGTGTATTGGACTATTGACAATGCAAATAAAGAGTACTTTCAATTTCCTTAATTCTGTATGGTGCTGGGTGCTTCTTCAATTCGGTGAGATCATCGAATGTGTTTAATCCTTCTCTTGGTAAACCAATGGTGACGTGCTCTGGTACTCCTCCTTACATAAAATTTTATTTATTAAAGATTTTCTCGGGAATAATTTTTGGATTAAAAATCCCTCTTACAAAAATATAGAATTATTATTCTAGAGTTTTCTTCAAATTCAACCATATTTATAGATTATAAATTATGTATAAAATCAACACAAAAACTTAAATGAGCTTAATTTATAAAATCTTAACTATTAATATATTAAATGAAATCATATAAAATGTTTTTGATATTCATCCTAGTTGGATGCACAATGTCAATAGATATATGTAAATCATTTCAAACATACTCATCCTGTATTGGAAGTGAGATAGATAAATGCATGTGGGATAATGTAAGGAATCTCTGTTATTAAACTAATGATTACCTATAGGGGTGTAGTTTAATGCTCAATAAGCCTGCATGTTTAAGGTAAATTGGAGATGTATTTGGAGAGTTATCTAAATGTAAATTTAAATAATATTTAGGTCGATACACTGATATTTGTGAGGATATACCAGATTTAACTAAAGAGTATTGTTCAAGCAATCTTTCAAAATCTGGATGTCTATCTGTGTAAAATCCTAATTAAGTTTGTAAATGGGTAAATGATGCATGTGTAGGAGTGAACGAAGCATTATGGATAAATATTTAAGATGATTTTGATTAAGTATTGTACAGTGCATCTGCATGTTCACACATAGAAAACTATTTAGTAATGCATCATACATTGTTATGGCCATTAATTGATTACACTCCTGATTTAGTAACAGAAGCTGACAACATTTATAAAAAAGAATTGGGGATAGAAGTGACTGAAACTGTAGAATATGATGATGCTGCAACTGTTGCAATGTAGAATAACTACGTTTAATCAGATGGTACATTTGCTTGGTATACTATTCGTGTTTCGAAATCTATAACTCTTACGAATTGTATTTTTAATAATCTTATACTTAGTAAGGAAAACATCAAGAACAAGAGAGGGTTGTATTGCATTAGAGGTAGGTAGTGATAGTGATTTCACAGCAATATTTAGTTTAACTGGAGAAGTGAGAGGTGTAAATCATGTTTATTGTAAATATTTAAATAATAATCCCTCCATTACTGATTCATATGTATATTCTAATGGTGGATGTACGATATTTCAATAAAAAAATTTAAATGATCAATCATTGATTAGTTAATTGAATTGTTATTCACTAAATTTAATTCAATGCATTTACTTTGATTCACTTAATTATAGTTGTTAAATAAGAAGTGATTCATATGAATATCCATGTATTCCTTAAAAATAAGGCAATACAATAGATTGTGCAACATAATAGTGTACTGCTTAATAATGTAGAAAATAAGATTTCTATTACATTGAAGAAACTAATAATAATTGTGAAAATACCTGTTTAACATACTATGATTATAATTGCCCAAATACCTGTTAATTTTTTGGACTTTCTACTACTAGTGATGTAATTTAGAATGTTTGTGGACCTCTTAATGGTTGTGATGAAGTTGGAATGAATAAAAAGGGATGTTAATTATTAAAAGCTAAATGTTCATGGAGTAATTCATTAAATAGATGTTTTACTTTAAGTGATTCAGATATTCAATACATGAAATGCATAGATGCTTCAAATATTTATGTTTGTACTCTAATAAGTTTAAGTGATTAATTATGTTTTTGGGATTCAAATAATTAATAATGCATAAATGTTATAGATTAACCATTATTAATAACACATTTCATATTTATAAATGATAATAGTGTAGAGAATACTATTTGTAATATGAATTTATGTAAACATAATGATAGAATACCAACAGAATATGATACATACAAAAGAATATGTAAGTTCAATACATCTACATTTAGTGATGATAAAACTTTAATTAATAAATATAGATGTATAAAAGATATGGCAGGTTATTGTTTATGGGATGTAACTCAATAAATATGTGTATGTTTAACAGCAGATGCATTAGCTGCTAGATAATGTACATCATTAAAGAATGTTAACGAAAAATTATGTTAAAAAGCTAAAGTTTCAAATAATACAAAAATATGTATATATGATAGTGTGACATATTCTTGTTTAGAATAAACTTAAGCTTATGTAGATTCATTAATGTGTGCTGGTAATGGTTTATCAGAAAATTAATGTGTATTAAAAAATAATAATGGGGAATATTGTTAATATTCTGCAGGATTATGTTAATAAATTACAGAAAATAGTATAAATTCTATAAGATGTACATCATTATAATAGGTAAATTAATAAGTTTGTAAAATGCAATCAATTTATAAGGTATTGTGTGTATATGATACAATTACAAATTCATGCTATTCACCTAGTTTATATAATGTAATCAGTTACAATGTAAATATCAATCGTTATGCATGTCAAGCAGTAACTGGTTCATATACTTTTTTTGATACTATTCTTAATATATGTACATCCTTTACTAGCAGCTCTGATCCAATATTAAATAATCTTACATGTGAAGGTTTATTTGTAAATTAAGCAACATGTGTAGCAATTACAACAGTAGGATAATATTGTTATTGGGATACTTCACTTAGTATATGTAGAAACTATCCTGGTACATTTAATAATTGTGATGAGTATAAAACAGCTCCACCAAAAGTATGTTAAGCATTGTAAACAGCAATGAGTATACAATTCATGAAGGAAAACTATTGTTCATATTCGAATTCAGTATGTGCAACTAATTCAAATGTAATTTCCGATTGTGGTACATCAGAATAAATGAATATTCATCGTTGTAGTGGAATGACTGGTCTTGATTCTTCTAATGTACCAACTAATATGTGTGCATTTGTAAATCATTAATGTGTTGCATTGTCATCTGGCACAATGGATACTTATATTATGCTGCATAGTATTACTTGTATATAAGCTAATTTGAAAACATGTGTTAATTTATTGACACCAGGAGAATTTTGTTTTGTAGTGAACTATACATCAACTAATAGTATTATTGTAGATAGAAAATGCTAGACTTCTACAAAATTAACTGATACCTGCACATCTATAAATTCTTCTTTTAATGTTTCTATTATCAATCCTAATCATTGTGCAAGAGCAGTAGATGCATGTAAATATACTGCCTCTGGATGTGCTGCTCCTTCATCAACTACATTACCATGTTCAACATAAGGTTTATCTAAAAAGGGTTGTATATTTAATACATAGAATTATAGATGTGCATTTTTGAATAATAGTTGTTAATTTTTACCATTTTATACAGTGGTTACCGATTGTACAACATTAAATTAATATGTATGCTAAACTAATAATCATTCAAATTGTGCTTGGAATGATACTGACGGTTGTCAATAACAAACAGGAACAACTCCTTATATTAATGATTACACATGTTAATAAGATAATTCAAATAATTTTATTATATCTGATGGATCTCAATGTATTACAATAGCACCAGAAGATTATATCAAATATTCTTGTGATACCTAAGGATTGAATAAATACGGATGTCATAGAATTCCTAATTAATTTTGTTAATTCCATAATAATAAATGTGAATTTTATGTAATTTCATTATGTGAGGATACACTCACTACATGTAGTTCAAATTAATCTTATAATTGTGTGGCTAAGGATAATAAGTGTTTTAGTATAACAAATACAAATTATTTATGTGATTACTTTGATTAAACTAATTATGGCTTTTGTCATTAATTTACTGATTGTGTTTATTATGATAATAAGTGTCATTAAAGAAATTAATAGACAGTATATACAAGTTGTACTGGTCTCAATCAAATAACATGTACTATTCAAAATAAAAAACTATCTTGTCAATATGATACAATTTGCAAACCCTATACAGAAAACACACAATGTCCATCATTAAATGGATTTTATTCTTTTGAAGTATGTAATAAACATAGCAATTGTTAATATGGATACACAAAAAGTGGATTAGGATTCTGTTATTCTGCAACTGATTTTACTACACTCACTTGTGAAAAACTATCATAAGCTATGTGCTTAGAAGATTTAATTCATCTTAATTCTAACTTATCTTGTTACTGGGATACTACCTGTAAAACCATACCCAATTTTACTTGTGAAGACTTGTAACCATTTTAAACTAATTTTGGAGCATGTAATAAAGTTAGTACTGGGGATTGTAAATATTCTCATGAAGATCACTATTGTAAACCAATAAATGAATATACTGGTAATGTATGTTAGGGAACTACTGCTACAGAATGTAATTCTATCCAGAATACTTGTTATTTTGATGGAGCTACTTGTTCTGATAGTGGTACATCATTAAATAAATATGGTTGTATCACTTAATCTGGTAGATGGAGATTTAATAATGGTGTCTGTGAATCAATAACAGATTAAGTAAGAGAATGTTAAAATAAATCAAAAGAAGTCTGTTTGAGTGATTAAACAAATTAATTACATTGTAAATGGGATGGAAAATGTTTAAATGTTTTAGAATATTAGAATAAATAAATCACATCTTGCTTAGACTTAAATGAAAATGCATGTTTGAATGTAAGATTATCATCAATACAATGTTCTTGGGATAGTACAAATAAAATTTGCAATGCTATTACGATATCAAGCACAGACTGTTCATTGACAGGAGAAAGCAATAGTTCAATTAGTCTTTGTGGGGGTCAGACAAATTCAAATTGTATTAGATTTTCTGATGGAACAAAATGTACAACAATTACAGTAAGTATATCAGATTGTAATAAATATGGATTAAATGAATAAGCATGCTTAACATTGACTACTGTACCATGTTAATGGATTGTATAATCTGGTGGAGGATATTGTGATAATGCAAATCTATATTAAGTTAGTTGTTCTGATTTATTGAATTAATCTGCATGTGCTTAAGTTAAGTCTCCTGGATAATATTGTTAATGGAATAGTGGAGCTTGTCAATTATAAACACTAACAGGATGTGCCTCAGCTAGTGGATTAAATGGGGAGATAGGATGTAAAGCAGTAATTTCAGAAGCTTGTGAATATGATCCACTAACAAATATGTGTTCAAAAGTATTGAGTAATCCATTGGAATGTTCAAATAGATTTAATTTATTGGCTTGTAAAATGTCTATTTAGAGTTGCAGTTGGAATAACAATGAATGTGTATCAGATGATAAAGTTTTTGAATGCTCAAAACTTTTAAATAGAAAATTATGTTTAACGAATTCAGAATTAGGTTGTAAATGGACTGGTAGCATATGTGCTGATTATAGATAACTTGATGTTAAAATATTTTGTAAGGATTTACCAACTAATATAAATGATTCTGCTTGTCGAATTAATTCAATAGATCCATGTTTTTATGATACTACAGTAGAACATTGTTTACCAGCATAAATTAATGATGGCTCATACACTACAGTTTCATAATTATTACTCTTATAACAAATATCTTACACATCTCCATTATTATTTGCTTCATGTGAATCATTGACAACTTAAGCTGATTGTATTGCTTCAAGGAAAGAAGATTAAGCATGTCAATGGAATAGTAATTGTTAAACAATCAGTGATTTATCAACTGTATAATGTACAGCATAATTAAATATATATGGATGTTTAGGTATCAAGACTTAAAATTAATTATGTTAATGGACAACTTAATGTATTATATGGGATAATAAAACTTTAACAAATGTTAATATAAATGTTTGTATATAAACTAGTGTTAATAGTGTATATATTAATCATTCATGTTAAAAATAAGATTTAAGTATAATAGATTGTAATTCCCCAGGATTAAGTATGATAACATGTTTATCATTGTCTAAAAAATAATGTTATTGGACAGGAAATTAATGTTAAACATTTATTCATACTAATCAATCAAAATGTTCAGATTTTACATAAGTTTCACCTTATGTTTGTTAAATGTAAACATATTCAGCTTGTATTTATGATTCATAAAATCATACTTGTTAAGATGCACCTAATAATAGTGTTATTGCTGGGGCATCAATATTAGCTTGTTTATCTAATACTGATTAACTTACATATTGGAATATTGATTAATGTGAGATATTAATGACTTCAATAGAATGTGATTCACCTCTTTAAGTAAATGCATTAGTATGTGCAACTGTTTCTAAAAAGATTTGTGTATATGATAAACTTACACATACTTGTACAAGTTCATATAATCCAAATTCATTAAGATGTTCAACAGTTGGATTAAATTATTATGCATGTTTAAATGTTACATCAGAACCATGTATATATTTGTAAGGTGCATGTACAAAGTTTGTTGATACTTCATCATCTTGTATGACTTTGACAAATGTAAATGCTAAAACATGTGCTTCATTAGTTAATTAAGATTGTCTTTATGATGCAATCAATTTTAGATGTTAGACTCCACTATTGGCTGTTGAGAAATGTGAAACAGAAGGTGTGAATAAAGATGTTTGTGAGAGTAGTACACTTTGTAAATTTAATAAAGATCATCTTGATTGTTAATGTAGTTCAACATAATAAAATGATTAATGTTAAATAGGTGATGTTAAGGATTGTAAATCAAATACATCTTGTTATTTTGAAGGTAATGTATGTGTTAAAAAACAATGTTATCATTTGACAAGTACAGAATGTACAGGTACAGTAATAGATGGTAAGACATGTTATATTAGTAATTCTAATGGATGTTAACCAGCTAAAAAATGTGAAGATATAGTCGACCCATAAGATAAGTGTTAATCTATATTTATTAATTCTAATCCTTGTGTTTAAGCATCAACATAATGCATTTCAGCAAACAATTTTGAATTATTTTGTCCATTCTCAGATTGTTTAAATACAAATTGTTTTTATGAATAAGGTGTTTGTAGAAAGAAAAGATGTACTGATTATCCTGCAAATCAATGTGCTGATCATGCTGGATGTTATTTGACTGGTTCTGGTGAATGTTAAGAATTATCTAATTGTTCATAAATTAATTCATAAACATATGGTGAAGAAAATGTTTTAAATGTATGTAATTAATTATCAGTAAATGGATTTAAATGTAATTATTAAAGATTTGCATTGTTGGACGATACTCTTATTTGTACCAACCAACCTTGTGAGTAATAAATATTATATAATTTAGATTGTATGGTCCATCAACTACTCTATGTTAAGGAAATGAAAATAATGGATATTCATGTTTCCTTTCTACTAAATTAGTTTGTCAATAATGTGAAACAATCACTGAATCATGTTATTGCAATAAATAAGTGAATGTTTGTGCATACTCCAATGGTAAATGTTAATCACTTCTTTGTTCTTCATTCCTTACAAAAGAAAGATGTGCCCAAGCAACAGGTAGATGTTATTGGAGTACATAACTATAATTGAATGATAATATGACAGAAGGATGTGCAAAAGAATGTGTTAAAATAGCAGATGCAGAAGAATGTAATGGCAGAATAGGAGAATGTTATTATGAGTATCTGGTCAGTTAATGTAAGAAAGGACAAAAAGTAATTCCAAGTCTTACACTTGACATCACCATTGAACCATTCTATGGGCTTATATTGCAAATATCCCTAATTCTGTACGCTTTCTTATGATATATCATATAATTATAATAAAATGGATTAATTTGACTCACATAATGCAATCATTGAAATGCGATCTATTTTTAGTGATGAATAACTCATATTTTCATAATATAAGGACATGCATAGTGCCAACGATTTATAATCAGTTCATAGTTTAGTCATTACACCTAACAATAAAGCAAGCTTCTTAAAGAAGAAAAAGAAAGTAGGTCCAATAGCAAGTTAATAGACATCAACTACAGGGTATTTGTGATTATAAAACTTAGACTTTCAGGAGTTTGGTAAAGCAAAGGACTTCTAGTTATTTCTCTAATCATTAGATTCATATATCAGCTTAAATTGCAAACTGATTCTATGAAATATAAGTTACTAAACAAAAGAATTTATGGTATGATTTGTGATGTTGCATCTGATTATCAGAATATTGAGAACTATAGACTGAAAAACCAAATCAAGCAAAGCTACAAAATTCAAATATAATACTTAAATTTGGTTAGATTATTGAGAATTCTCACTTCTTATGTGTTAAGTAAGGTTCCAGTCTTTCACCCGAATGAGAAGTTCGTTTTAATTTATTAGGCACTTATGATCATAGTTAACATTCTTAGTTTATTTATGGCACCAATTTAATTGAGTTTCCTTTAAGAAGACTCTAATTTAGAATTTCGTATCCTCTATTTAGGAGTGCAAATACTTTGGATCATTATATAGTTCAATTTAGCATTTTACAGAGATTAGAAACTTTTATTACTCAGAATTGATATTGCCCTTAATTATTTGTTCTCTCATTTTATTAGCGATTTCCTAATTGTAATGTCTTATTCTTTTTACACTGTTATTGGCAACTATGCTGAATTATCCTTTTTCTTTAAATTACTTTAATTGAGAAGAATTTACAATCAATTCGAATAGAATATATACTTGAAAGATAATCTTTAAGCCTTACTTTAAATGAGCAAGTTAATAGTAACTCTAATATTTATTACTCATTGTTGTGCATGCAGTTGGCATTATTTGGGAGTGTTTGAAAGAGATACATTGAAAATTCATAGAAACTGGTTGACTTATTATGAATTCGAAGATTTGGAATGGCTAGAGAGGTTTGTTTATTATTATATTAAGGATATGTTATCTCTTTGTATTTTAGTGTGATCACCACTTTGACAGTCGGTTACGGAGACATAACACCTCAATCTGTATGGGAGAAATTATTTGTCATTATTGTAGCAATGAATCTATGTGGTATTCTTGGATATACTATCACTAATATTGGTGAGACTTTTAGAAATTTAAATGAAAAATAGCAAAACTACAAAACATAAATGAAGGCCATTGAAAAAATTATTAGATCTAGAAAACTTAATGAGAAATTAGCTATTAAAGTTAAGAAATACTTTTAGCATCTCTTCCTACAGGAATAGGAGGATAATAACCTTGGAGAATTACTTATGTAGAAACTAACTAGAAATCTGGAAGAAGAAGTCTTAATGGATACATATTATGAAATAATTAGAAGATCATATCTTATTCGAACATTCAAAAAGGAAACTATACAAAAATTATGTACAAAAGTAAAGATAATGAAGTTTGCACCTGGTGATGAGATTATTAAATCGCAATAAACAGCAGATACATTAATATTTTTATTAAATGGCGATGTAGTTGTGTAAACATAGTAAAGTAGATTACCAGTCACATTGAAAGTTATATCACCTGGTAATGTGATAGGTGAGTAGGAGTTTGCTGCAAAATAAAATTATGATTACACTCTACTATCATTTAGTTACACTAGAATAGCTGTAATAGCAAGAGATCAATTCTATGATATCCTTTAATTTGATGCTGAAGAATTCGAAAAAATGAGTAAAATTAAAGATCTTTGTATATTCAATGGCAATTAAAAATCTTCATTAGGTAAGACATGTGAGATTTGTGGTTGGACTCATGGGTATTTATAATGTCCTTTTACGTTCTATTAAAGTAATAAAATGAAAATACTCAAATAATTTACACATTCTGCACAATAAGAAAGGAAAATTTACTCTTCACGTCGAATATTTAAAACTAATGCTTTATAACTAACAACACATATACAATAAAAGTGTATAAACTATATGTATAATAATGACATATTAGAATAAAGGTAGATATAATTATTATATTAGTTCTAAAGATGATTCACAAGACAGTAACAGTAGTCGAAAGAGACGTAGTCTAGATTTGTAATCCAATACAGAATCTTCAGAAGCTTTATCTTTTGGAGATTTAGAAAGTAAAAAATTAGCCATTCCAAAAACAGACCAGGATTCGTAAAAAGCCCATAAACACTAAGTTTTCTTTTCATAGAATTTACAAATTGCATCCAATTTTTAGAGATTGACAAATTTAGATAAACGAAATAACGATTTACTTGATACTCTCACTCCTCCAGTGATTAAAAGAAATCCTCACAAGAAGGTTTCATACTAAGAGAATCATAAAAAAAAAGATGAAAACAACTATTCTACTAATCAAATCCTGGAGCTTATTCTCACTAAATTGAATAATAATGATAAATCTGAAAAAGAAATCACATATGTAGGTTACAATACAGGAGAAGAAGACTTAGATTTTGAAGTTATGTAATCGTACAAATTTTACTTTCCAAATTTTAATGTAGATCACGTGATCAAGTAAGTCAACGAATATAATGAATTACTGTAGATACGGCATGCAGGACGCAAGAAAGGATCAATTAGATTATTTGTAAAAAGAAGACAATTTGGAAGATAGAGAAGAGTCAATTTTATATGAATGGCGCAATTAACTTTAGTTGTTTTTTTTTAATAATTATTCAAATTCAAAAAATAAATGTCATTTTTGCAATACCCTCCTGACAAGAAAATACAGAATTACTAATTCAGCTTCAAGGCCAAACTTGGAAAAGGTGCCTATGGAACTGTCTATGCTGGCAGAAATATCATTGACAGTATATAAGATTATAATAAGTAGATAAGATTGTGGCATTAAAGATTATAGATAAGAAAATACTACAGACAGACTATGCCAGTTAGTTAATTGCCTCTGAAATTGAAATTATGAAATTAATAGAAGATCCAAATATTGTTAGACTTATTGATGTATTGTAAAGTGTTAATAATACATACATAATCACAGAATTCTGCAATGGAGGTGATTTGAGAGAGTATCTCAAGAAAAGAAAGTATTATGTATCCTTATCTAGATAAGTGTCTGAAAATGAAGCTATTCATATTCTCAAAGATTTACTTCATGGCTTGAAAGCTTTATTAAAAATAGGCATAATTCATCGTGATATCAAGCCAGCAAATATTATGGTACATGATGGTACATTCAAGATAACAGATTTTGGATTTGCAAAGCAAGTTGATTCACACATAGATACAATTATGAATTCATTGGTTGGAACACCTCTTTACATGAGTCCATAAATACTTAAAAGATAATCATATACATCTAAATGTGATATTTGGTCATTGGGATTGATATTTTATGAATTGATTTATGGAATTACTCCATGGCATTCATAAAATTTAGTTGAATTAATGACAAAATTGGATTAAAAAGTATTTATTATTAGTAAACAAAGCCTTTGGAATTCCCTCAATTCCCTAAAATTAGTGATTAATCGATGATGATTATCAAAAGCTGTCTTCAAATTAATGAAGAAAAAAGAGTATCATGGGATCAATTATTTGATTTAGTAGGTGTTTCCATATTACCTGAAATCCCATAGACTCTCCCTTAAATTTAGAATTATTAAAGCGAAAAGAATCAAATTCAGCAGAATGTTAGTATAATAGAATTTCGTACCAATTAAAGAGTCAAACATAGAACAGAGTCAATGGGAAATTATTAGATTGTTGCAAAGCATAACAGAAGTCTAAGTAACGCAACACCAGATGCAGACAAATCCAGTGAAAGACAGAAAATTAAGTTCATAAATAAGGCAAAGTTATCATATTTATAACCTGAAAGAAAAATAACACCATAACGAATAGCATCAACTCAAGAATCTGATAGAGATCGCAGTAATTCCTATTTAAAATTTACAACCTAAAGAGTGGAACTGAATAAATATTTGGAAAATGCTCATACTCCTCCGCTTCCGAATAAAAAATATGGAAATAATGATTCCTCAAGAACACCAAGTAATTTGCAATCTAACTCAACAAATACCTCTAATCGGTATTAATAGGAATAAGAGAATTTAAAAGTATAGGAATTCCATATTGAAGAAAAGCAAAACAATATAATGATTAATGGATATTTCAATTAAAGTTCAAATTCAAGACTGAAAAGAACATTCAGTAACAATCTTGGAGAAAATGCTCTTTCCCCAATATCTCAATAAAAAACAAGTTTGATGTAGTTGTTAAAAACTATTCAAATTTAATTTGATTTAATTCCTAATCATTTTACTGTCAAAAAATCTATTGAAATTTTGCTAAACAAACACAAAAACACAATCACTAATGTAAGAGAGCAGCTCTATTAACCTCAAGATATCAAGGATTTAAAATAAATCATCAATTCACTTGTTGATTATTTAAACGAGAATCCATGTGATAATTTTGCAACCTAACTATCAGTTATGTTACTTTTGCTCCTTAATTACAATAAGATTATTGTATTTAATATACAAACAAAAACACTGGCCCTTACGAAATCATTAATTGATTTGATTAAGACGAATTAGAAAATCCAATAGAAATAACTACTAATGGATCCAAAATAATTAAGGGAAAACATCAACTAGTAGTTGAGATGATTTTATATATAATTAATTTTTTTCTTTTTTGTGAAGAAATAATGATAAATAACTCTGAACATCAAAGTCTCTAAAAATTGTCATCCTTTCTGCAAGGCCTTAATAAATCTATTGTGAAGTTGGGATAATCTACTAACTTGAATTAAATTTCTAATAACTTGGATGCAACAGCAAGTGAAATTGGTTTCTTGCTTTAAGGAAGAGATCTCAACGAATATGGATAAATTGTTAATAAATTATCTACTGTGTGGAAAGAGTTGTATAAACTTGCATCTACATAAAAATTGATTAATGAAAATGATAATGAACCAACAGATGCACAATTGAAACTGGAATTAATACAATAAGCGAAAAGGCAAATGAGAGATGGAGCTGGTGAGATAGGGTAGCTTGGAGGGGTGAGGGTTGCAGCATATCAATCCCCCTAACCTAAAAGCTCAGCAAGATAACTTAGCAGATAATAAACTGGATTGCCATCCATTTAGAGGCAGTTCACTACAGATTAGAAATCTAAAATGAATTATGAAATCGATGAATCATAAAGAGAGTTATTATAAGAAGTATTGAAACAAGGAAATAAACTAAATGTGTAAATAGTGATGAAAAGATATGATCCAAAAATTACATTACTAATTAGTGAAGGAACTGATACTGATTTAGATGTATAAGAAGCAATGAGAGGATTTAATAAAGATTATTTAGAAATTAAGTTAAATGACATAACACATGAGAATGAAAAGAATATTCAAGAAATATAAAAAGTAATATTGGATAAACATGACTTTTCACAAATAACTGAGTCATAGGCATCAGAAAAATTGAAAGCAATTTATAAAACTATTTATACAAAGACAATGGAAATGGATTAAATTATGATAGATGCTCAAAAAATGGAACCACAGGTTGTAAAGAATATCTTAGATGATTTTCTAGGGCATGTATCAGGAAATTATAAGGAAATTCAATCAGAAACTTATAAAATAGTGGCAAGGATGTTTTAATAAATTTAATAAAAATAAAAATAAGAAGAATTATAAAAGAGTAAAAATTTATAAGTTTAACCGTAACATAAGAAAGATAAACTAAGCTAATCTAAGAGACTCTAAAGTTCCACAGATGAATCATAAATTTAGGATAAAGTGAAATAAGAATTGATAGAGAAAAAACTTGAAGTAGATAAAAAAAACTCAGAAATAAATGATTTATAATCTAAAGTTCGATAAACAGAAAGCTAATATATTTAAACTGCATTAGAATTAGAGTCAATGAAGTTGAATGTTAGTAAGGCCGAATAAGAAAAGGCTTAATTATTGTATGAATTCAAGAAAATGGAAAAATCTTTAACAACAATCAATTCAAAAATATTCATGGATTAAGGAGTATAATGTACAGATATTGGATAACAGCATTTAATTTAGAAACTGTAAAAAGAAAATACAATATACGAATAAAAAATCTATTCGCTAAAAAATGAATTGAGTAAGGCAAGTCCAAGTCCTCGTTCTGGAAGAGAATTAAAACCAGAAGAAAAAAGTGATGATTAAATGATTTAAAATTCAAATAATGGAACACCAAAACTTACAAGTAGATATAGATCAGCATATGATATTGATTATTAATACAACGAAGATGGACTATCTATAGATTAACGTTTAGATTCTTCATAGCAAAATTTTAAATAAAGTGAAATATCTAATAGGGAAAGAGAGGATTTAGGATTTGAAAGATCACCAACCCATTCTAATACATATTAGGGTTCTAAACATAAAAAAAGTAAGTTAAATTAACTTGAAACAAGATAAACAAACAGTCCAGCATCTGGATCTGAAAGATCTGTTAAACTATAATAGCAAATGACCTCAGCTAGTTTTAATCCAAAAAAGAAACAAAAAAAATCCATTCTAAAAATCGAAGAGGAAGATTCAACTTTAAACCAATCTGCTGATTTACAGAAATAAAAATAGAAACAATAATAATCTTTCTCAAATAAAGTGACAAGAAGATAAACCACTCTTGAGGTAGGTTCCAATCATTTTATAAAATAATAAAAATCAGTAAGGGATTAGGATGAAACTTAAGCTGGAACCAATTTTGAAACATATAGAACTGAATCAGGTTAATTGTAATAAACAGAAAGAACTGGAGGAAGAAAACCAACTGAACCATAAGGTGGGAGAAGAATATAAACTGAAACATATGAACTTATAAAAGATAGTGATGATAGTGGATCAGAAAATAATTCTAAAATTAAATTTTCAAGAAGCACAACTTAAAAAGAGAGTAAATCATTCATTTTGAAAAAAGGAGCCCCACAGAATTAACATAAAAATTCCTTTGCCAGGAAATCTACAGATTAGCCTTTGATTGATGTGGTTGAAGAGATTTCGTCAAATGTGCCTTCTCAATAAAATTTAGATAAATTTGCTAATGTTAAAAAACAAAGCACTATTCCAGAAAACAACAGTGATCAGAATTCCACAATAAAAAAGGAGCCTTTCAAATTTAATAATGCTAGCTCACCTATCAGAAGATCAAGTACATTTAGTTCGCAACCTTAATAACTTTAGATGATTATCAAATTAAATGATGAGGATCAACAATAATATACCACATATTGGTAATAAAGTAAATTTATTAAAATAATAATAGGGCATTTAGAATAGGAAACCTAAACCGATTTTGAATTACTATTACAATTGATATAATAAACAATAGAGTAACTTGATATACCCTTAAGTGTAAAACAAAAAATGGTTGAAACTTTACCAAGTAAACTTGAAACCGCAGTAAATTAACTGAGTCAACCAGGAGCAGGTTTTGGTATTTATAATAGAATGAACGGAACAAATGAAACTACTAATTAAGATTAAACAAATAGGACATCATAGAATTCAAGATAATCATAGGAATCATAAAAATAAGGATCTACAGTTAATATGAGATCAACTAAATCTGTTGGGAAATAAAAATTATCATCTCTATTAGAAACAAATAATTAACCAAATTAAACAAAGACCAGCTTAGATTAAATGAGTAAAATTGGTTAATAAACTCAAAAAAATTCAATAGAAATAAGAGATAGTTGTAATTCAGATTACGGGGATGGTTTAATGAAATCAAAAGGAGAGTTAGAAAGCTTCCAACTTGAAATGTAGGAAAAGATATTAAGATTGGAAGACTTACTTCCTCCAGATGATGATGATGATCTAGGTTATGAGGAACTTGTTAAATAGATTGTTGCGAATGAAAATGGAGGAGCAGCATTAGAGGAATTTAAACCAAAGGATATACAATCTGATAATCTTGTAAAGAAAATGTATATCAATCTGACAAACAAAAAGACAACTGGTTCAGCTGCAGTGTAAGAAATGCTAAAAAAATATTATAAAAAAAGTCCAAGAGAATAAGTATCATACCTTGAATTTAAAGGATTTTATTAAAAAATAGCAGCTATTCATAAATAATGTGGCTACAATCTTGCTTGTATACATCTACAGAGATTTATGATGAGACTGGGATTTACTTGTTCACTATTTACAAAAAGAAAGGTATTAGTTTATAATTATTTAGATTCTTAAAACATCTCTTTCCATTTTGAAACCCTTTAATCCATTGACTGAATCAAAATAAAAGCTAATTAGTCAGAATTCATCATCTCAAGCCCAAACAAGAAATAAAATGAATTAATATTTTTCAGATTAATGATTACTAAAATTTTGATAATAGATATTTATAAATTAACAATCAATCATAGGCTATTCCTTCCTATTCATTGATTTCTTATTGAATGCGACTGAAATGAATGAAGACTTATTCAAGAGAACTATTATTAAGTTTTAATAATACCTTTCATTGATTTGAAAATCTTCAATCACTTCTTCCTTTAATTTAGTTTCAAAGAATTGGAAAGTCCTATAAAAACTAAAACCAACTTAAGACATAGAAAATGTCATGAATCCTTTTCTTTTGTCATCCAATCTTTGAGCATTAGGAAATTGTTCTTAAATAATATTGGCAATATCTTCCGCATATTATTCATCTTTATCAGCCTATAATTTTACTGATATTTAATATCCAGTACCATATTTCCTAATTATAAAAAAAGTATTTACTTTCTTAATTGTTAAGGGGAACCTAAACACTTAAACTGACCAGCAATTAGTATCCCAATTCTTTAACTTAAACTCTCAGCTTCCTCTATAGTGTGGGTTGTCATTATTGCTGAACAATTTCTTAGTTAAATATTTCTTTATAGAGTATTAAACAGAAATCTTCTTGAGATGGGGTCAACTCCTGTGCTAGGCTCATCAAAAAATGTAATATCACTTCCACCTATCAAGGCATCAGCAACACATAATTTTCTTTTGTTCCCACCACTTAATTATCCAGCTTTCGTCTTCACAAATAGATCTAATTGCATAGTTTGAATGAAATAATTAACTGCTTCCTCTAGATCTCTACCCTTCAGTCCCTTTATTCTACCAAATAATAATAGATGTTCTATTGGTGTTAGATTTTCCCAGATGCAATCAAATTATGGACATATTCCAACATGTTACATTATATTCATATTTCTTTATTTTGGTTCAACACCACTAATTAATGCCACACCGGCAGTAGGTGTATTGATTCCTGTAAATACATTGATGAGAGTTGACTTTCCAGCTCCATTAGGGCCAATAATGCCAAATATTTCTCCTTTTTGAACTCCAAATGTTGGTTATCTTAGAGTATGTTTGCCTTTTATGTATTCTTTCTCAAGGTTAATGCAGACAATAGGATCATTTTCTAAATTTCCCTCAACCCTCCTTCTTTCTTAAATTACTTCCTCTTCTTCATTCAACTCTCCTTTCTATTCCACATTTTTATTTATTAAAGAATAGGAAAAACTTCTTGATTCAATTAAGGCAAGAGCACAAACTTGGAAAATAATTTATCCTAATAAGATAAATTAAAATGTTTCAGTTTTTGTTATTAATTGTGGAGTTTTGTATAATTCCAACTTATAAAGTTGATCAAAATTATCTGCTAAGAAAGTGAATGCCTCGAAAAAAGCATAAAAGGGAGAGACAACTACAAAAATAACCTAAAAAACATAGATTGCTATCTTTGCAACTTCATTATCGAATTTCTAATAAAAGAAGTCTAAACTTGCAATCACTATAAATGGGACACAAAAATTGACAAAGAAACAAAACATTGCATAGAGTTTCAAAGCATTTTCTAAAGTTCTAAATAAAAAACCCATCAAATAAGCAAATAATAGATAACTGAATCCAAATAATGTAAAACATGAAAATCCTTCCCAAAAATATTTGAATGTTAAATCTAATGAAAGTGCAGCTGATATGACATAGAATATTACTACAAAGCAAAGATAAATGCAATAATCAAAAAGGAAAGTTCCTAACCAATAAGGTAGTGTTCTGCAACCCATCCCAAGTAAGGCTTATTTCAAGTAAGTTTCCTTTTCTAAAACAGGTTATGATATATAGACTGTTGAATTGAAACAAAAAGATAGAACACTGCAACTACTTAAAAGCGATATTTTGAAAAACTCAATGGCTTCTGATAATTGGCTTACATCATAGGTTGGAAAAATTCTACCAAGAATTTCTTCGAAATTAACACCAGCTACTGTACTCATTCCCAAAATAAATGTTAACATTGGAATAATAATTGAAAAGTAATTAGTACTAGTTCTGATGACTGTATAATATCTTCTTAAAAATATTGCAATCAGTTATTATTTTAAACTATACACTGGCTCATTTTTAAGACATTCTGGAATTTTGTGCTAATCTTCTACGTTTTCCTTAACTGTTAAAGTTTAAAAATCATCCTCTTTTTCTACTAAATTATATTCATCATCACCTTCTTCAAGTGGAATGTGTAAGCTTTATTTAACAGATTTAATTTCGCTTTTTCTAATATAATTTAGATGAATTTTTTCATCTTCCAGCCCAATCTTTATAAAAGCATCTTCTAATGTTTTCATCTCTAATCCAATTTTAACTTCAAATTTTTCAAGATTGTAAAATAATTCTCCTAGCTTTCCCTTTGAGGAAAAAGGGATATTAAATACAAGTTTATTTTCATTGGAGTGTGAAGTCTCTAAAAGACAATTAGGAATTCTTTCATTTACTAAATCAGAAATAGGGTTTTTCAATTAAACATTATCAAATGAAACCTTAAGATTGTAACCCTCTCCAAACTTTTTCTTAATAAAATCTGAAGAACCAACAGCCAACAACTAGCCTTTCGACATAATACCAATCCTATCGGCAAGTACTTCTGCTTCATCTAAGTGGTGAGTAGTTAATATAATAGTTCTTTCATCTTCCCGAATTTTTATTAAAATATTCCAGATAGATCTTCTTGAATAAGCATCCATTCCTGAGGTTGGCTCATCCAAAAATATAATTTTAGAATCACCGACTAAACTCATAGCTAAAGACAGCTTTCTTTTTGAACCACCAGATAATTCATGGACTTATTTATTTTATTCATCTAGTAATTCTGTTTTTTCAAGGATCTTCATCATTTCATCTCTATTTTACCTACCTTTTATTCCACTAATGAATTTAAGATGCTCTATCACTGTTAAATTATCATAAAGACAATCCTTCTAAGTACACAATCCTAATGATCTTCTAATTTCATGTAATTGTGTATCGAGATTCATACCATACATACTTACTCCTCCTGATGTTTTTTGAATCATACCAGTTAATAAATTAATTGCAGTAGTTTTTCCTGCTCCATTATGCCCTAAAAGACAAAATATTTAAGATTCATAAAGTGATAAACTAATATTATCTACTGCATTCAACTTACCAAATTATTTAAGTAGATTTTTTATGATAATTCGTGGAGGTTAATCATATTTTAGATCTTCATTGTACATAGCCGAACTAACTTCAGAATCACTGTGATTTAATTTTAAGAAAACGCTATTTTCTTTTGATTAAATTTTATTTCTTTTTGGTTTGATATTCATAAAAAATAAGGGATGCTTGGCAATTCCATATTCATTTGGTATAACTTATTCAAAATACAAGAACATCAAAAAATATACCACGAATTATATCCCCAATTAAAGTCCTGCGTAATCACTTGAGTAAGTTTCACTTATAATTTTTGTTGGAAACAGATTAAGTTTAGTGAGATCATCTCCACTGCTACTGTTCATAGCAGCAATATAGGAAAAAGCAATACAACATTAAGGGCTAATTATACTCATAGCGATGTAAAATCCTATTTCGCTTGCAACTTTTTCAACAAAACAAAAGTAACTGAAGAAATTGAAAGCAATCTGAATAAATGATTGCATTTCTCCTGCTATTTTGACTTCATTGAATAAACTTGATAATAAAAAGTTTTAATTCATAGCCTAGATATTTTAACATAATTACTGCAAAGGAAAATAGTACATATGGCCAAAGTAGTGACAAAAATGATTCATGAAATTATTCATCCCAATCAACACCGAACGCAATATTAAATATATACCATGAAAACTCAAATACAAATACAGCCTAAAATTATTTTCTATATTACTAGCCCTATTCTAAGATATCCAGTTAATATCCATCCAATTGTGTATGCATTTTCCTTCATTCCCATAATCTAAATTTATGTGACACCATTACTTTTTATAGTTCTTTATATCTCTTGCTTTTTTCTTCAACCAACTTAATTAACATTGATCTTTATGTTGATGTTAAAGCCAAACTATACAACAAAGGCATCAGTTATTAGAGAGCTTGCAATTAACCTAATGCTTAATTATAGAATATACTTTTTAAAGATAGCATTCCTGCTACTACTATTGGTAACAATGATTCCACTAAGAACTCTTTATTTCGAAAACTGATGAGCATGTTTTTTTTGACAACAAACATGACTTATGAAAAAGTACTCATTCCAATAAAAAGAGTTTTGGAATTTCTTAATTTAATATAATTAAAATTTTTATGGAATATATCGATTTGACATCATATAATTAAAAAGTTTAACAAATCAAAATTGTTATATTTATTATTTCTTTTTGTTTTCTGAATCACTTTTGCAAATTGCTAGCTAAATAATAATAAGTACCACATCCCAAAGCAAATTCTTCGCCATTCGGCAAATGTTCGATTTTTAAAGGGCATAATTCTTTTCCAGGGCATTTTGGCAGTTTTTCTTTTGGGTAATTATTTACATAATCTTTATGACATTGCCTGTGATGACAGCTTTCACAAAAATGAGTTGTTCCCCTAGCTATAATAATTCACTTTACCAACAAAACCAACTTGCAAGACTACAACAAAATTTGCACTTATATGCAATATAATCGCTTCCATGCTTTTCACAATCAGCAACATTCAGGCATTTTGAACATAGTAATTTATTTTTATCAACTTATTGATCTTCTCCTTCCATTTAACAGTCCTTTTTTCCTCCGAAATAAGGTTTTTGGCATTTTGAGCATTCATAATAACAATATACATCCAAAGCATACTCCTGAACTTTATTTTAATAAGAAGCAGGCATTTTTGCTAACTGATCAGGATCCTCTTGTAATTTTTTGCTCGCTTTTTGAAGTATTTCCTATTGAAGTTTTTAAAATTTGTTCAATTTTTTTTGCAATTCTGGACATTAATCCAAGACCATCCATTTTTGACAAAGTTAACATAAACAAAAATTAAAAACTATTCTCCCTTGCCATTTCATATTTATTTATGAAACAATACAAGTATAATGAAATGTCTAAATAAAATATAAATTCTTACGTGCCCACAACTTTGGAGAAAAACAACCGGAGATGAATTCAAAGCATCATAACAAAGTATGCATGATTCATTACCATTGATTCCTTAATTTTTATAACATTTTTTATGCAGACAAGGAAGACATTATTTTTCATTCTTCACTCCACCACAAAAATGTCCACAAGCAAGTTTTTTTTGGCAAGCATGCTCTGTTTTTTCTAAGCATTCTTATTTTTTGCAAAAGTTAATTTCATTTTCATTTAATTCATCTCCGCAAAATCGGCAACCACTTTCATTAATTTAAAAAATACTTATCTTCTTTATGGTTTTTAAATTATTCACATGTATAACCTAAATGATAGGGTGTAATTCTGCATTTTTTGCATTATTCAACTGAGCATTCACACAAAAATCTATTCTATTTGTAATGTGAAATAAGTTCCCTTATTTATTATAAAATTTTACGGAGATAGAATTTTTTTAGTTTTTGGATGCCTCAAATTTTAATCTACAGCATTTTCTTCAACCTATCCTGACCAATTGCATTTAATGCATTTCACTACTCCAAAGATTTCTATTAGAGCCTATTACTATTTTTCTAATAAACTTTATAATTCATCTGCTAGTAAAACTTTCTAAATTGGATAATATCGATTACCTTTAAAAAGTTCTCTGAAAATGTTTGCTAACAGAAGGGACATTTAATGTTTTGAATGTCTTATTACATATCTTTTTCAATGCATTGTCTAAAACAGGTTTTGCATGCAGCTTTTTCACACAAATCATGAACGATTATTTCTTAATAGTTATCATTTTTCTGTAGGCAAAAAAGCCCACACTTTTTTGCATAGCCTATTATCCCAGAACTCAGACCCACTGCAGCTTTTTTTGGAGCTGATTTTAGAATTGTAAGCTAAGAGAGTTTTTCAATTATATAAAGGAATTCACATTTCAAGGCTACTAAATTACTAAAAGGGTAGAAATCTATATTTTCCTTAATTATCATTAATTTCTAATTAAATGGGAAGTACTCTTAAAAAGTTTGACAATCTTTCAGATGCTACTTCATTTTCTATTAAGATGGCTCAATCGATTTATCACAAAGACAATGAAAGGCCTCTTTCAATAAATATTTCTCTTCGTAATTTTGACTAAAGAATTCAGGTGTCATGTTTTTATTGTCTAAAACTTTATTCATTTCATCAACAAGGATTTCTAATCCAGTCTTCACCCCTAACAAGTTAGAAATTTTAGCCCTTTGGATGTAATCTTCCTAGAACAGTTAATAGAATTTTGAATTTCTTTAATAAAATGAACAAGCCTCCATATGTGCATTAAATGATCTTTAATCAAGTTTCACAGTTTTGCTGCAATAGCAAATATATTTCAATCCCTCTAATTATTATGACATTTTTATTAGATTACAAATATATTAATTAGCCATTATACTTCTATTAATGAGAGAAAATAAAAAGAATTAACAAAAATACAAAGGAAACAGAGTATTTGATAAATTTATTTAATAGTAATAAAATAAATGAGTGGAAGTTAATAATATCATTTGAACTATTTTAGATAAGCGAAAGAGAATTCCCCTGTTCAACACGAATAGCTGCAAGAAAACCTAGAACGTTTGAGTAATTTGATGGCTAACAAACCCCTCCAAGTTAAAACTGTATATGTTCAAATGCATGGTTATTTACGATCTCCGTCTATGCATCAAACTCCTTAAACCAGAGCTTCACCAGCCTCAAAGTTAAGGTCTTCAGGATAAACTTATTTCGATAAAACAAATGAAAAGTTGAGTGGAACCTAAAATTTTACTTAGAGGAAATCATTTCATAATATAAGTAGTGATTAGTTAAATAATTCAAATTATAATGGGAATTAAAAGTCAAGAAACTACAATAGTTGGGTTGGATTGAGTGTGATTGAAAGAAACAAAATATTTTTAGAGAAAAAATAAAAAAAATTAAAGGAGAAGGTTGAATAAAAGGAGGCAGAAGAATTGAGCCAGTGTACATTTGTTCCAGCCTTTTTCAATCCTATACGAATTGAGAGACATAAGTCTTGTTAGGCAAATAAATCATACTAAGATATTTATCAAAATAAAAAGCTTCATAATTCAAGACTGTATTATTGATAATAATCAAATCACTATTAGATATTTTATATGAATTTGAATATAATTACTAAATAATTAAAATTATGTATGCATAGTCTGATGCCTGTTTTATGTAAAGACCATCACGAGAATTTTATTATAATCTCTTAAGACAGGAACAATTGATTTAACATAAACCAGAACTTGATGTTGTTGAATAGGCAGTATAAATGTATAGGTAGTGAATGATTTATAATTAAAGGAAATGTGTGGAGTACTTCGATAGCCTTCAAGATCCAATAAAATATTACTTTATTGAAAAGATATAAACTGCCCTTAGTGAAACAAAAACATTAATGATGATTATTAATTAGAAAAATGATGCTCTTAAGACTCCACTACGAACTCCTAAAATAAGTTTTACTACAGATAAGAAACTTGATTTGAATGTTGATTAATCATAAATAAAAAAAGCTAGAGCATAGTAAGTCAATCTTATGATAAAAATGAATAATGAAGCTGAGTAATAGACATTAAATGTATTTCTTATAAATTCTATGTAGGTTCGAAGTATGGTGGATACATACAATGATGAAAGAGAAAATGTAGAAAAGAAAGTAAAAGAGGATCTAGAAACACAATAAACTGCTATAGATGCTAGGCTTTTAAAGCGGCGACAAACTGTGAGAGCTTTAACTGTAAGTCATTCTATGTAATAATTAACTTGAAGTGTTTCTCAATTAATAATTAATTATTCACAAATAAATAATCACTTTTTGTTTTAGAGTTCCTTTTTGGATTCTCCAATTCTCAATTTCTCCAATTATTTTAACTTCTTTTTTTCTTTTTTTGTCATTACTTTATCACCGACAGGTTCTTTAACAACAACTTCTTTAACTGGACCATGATTAATTTTCTTTAATTTTGCATAAAAGAAACCATCCATATTATGAGTATGTGGATAAATACGTTCTATATTAGAAATATATTTTACTTGCTAATTTCATTGAAGGATGGAACTTTTTATCATCAAATTTCAAAAAACCAGGATTTCCAACTTCAACACCAGTTTCTACTAATTTAACATGTCTATTATTTAAAGCATATTCAAGAACAACTTCATTTTCATGAACACTTACAGAACAAGTTGAATAAACAATTATTCCACCCTTTTTACAACAATCAATTGCAGAAAGTAATAAGTCTTTCTACAAATGAGAATGTTTAAGAATATCTCTCATTTGTTTTTAAGCTTTTATTGAAGGATCTTTAGATATAATACCTAAACCAGTACATGGTGCATCTAAAAGTACTCTATCGAAGTTCTTCATTACTTTTGGAAACTTTCTTCCATCATAGTTTGTAACTACACAATTAGTTACACCCAATCTTTATAGATTGTAAAATAAGGCTTTTTCTCTATCTTTGCTTGAATCATTCGCAAATATAACTCCTGAATTTTTCATCAATTAGGCGATATATGTTGTTTTACCTCCTGGAGCAGAAGCCATATCTAATATTCGTTCATTCATTTATGGAGCCAATGCTAATACTGGCAAGAATGAAGATGCACTTTAAAGCATATAATGTCCAGATAAATATTCTGGTGTAGCCCCTATTGGAACTTTAGATTCAAATATAACCAATCCTACTTTAGTCCAATCCCCTGCTGAATCAAGATTAACTCCTCTTTATACCAAAACTTAAGCAAGTTCCTTTCTTCTGGTCTTTAATGTATTTACTCTAATAGTAATTGGCCTAGGAGAGTCACTTGCATCTAAAAAGGCAACTAATTCTGTTGGGCTAAACATGGAACAAAAATGTGACATTAAATCCATATTGTAACCATAATAAGTGCAAAGATGCTTCTTTAATTCACTCATTAATGCTTCACGATTTTATTGGGTATAATCTTTTCCTTTTAATTGTTCAATGATTGCATTAATTCTATTCATTACTGAATTTAGATCTGTTTCATATGGTTAATTTCCTTAAGGTTCCTATTCATCAAAAGATTCTTGTTATAATTCTTCGATTTCTGGATTATCCTCTTCTTATATCTCAGCAAATTTCACTTTCTTTTTTGGTTTTTAAATTTCTTCTGCAGGCTCATCATCATCGTTTTCTTCCTCTTCATCATTATCTTCCCCTTCGTTTTCTTCATCATTAACTTCTTCTTCCTCTTCACCTTCATCATCATTTTCCTCTTCTTATCCTTCTTCCTCTTCAATATCTTCACCATCTACTTCATCTTGTTCCTCATTTTATTCTTGATCAACTTATTCATCTTATAAATCAAGAACTTCATCATCTGATTTAATCTATAAATATTAAATTATCAATTACATCTGCATCATCATCGCTTTTGAGTTCTATAACATTCTTATCTTTCAATTATGCAGCATATTTTTATGCCAACTGAAGAGTCTTTTTATCGAATTATGGTTTTTTATTACTCATCACAAATTAATTATTAATTAAAAAATTTTCAACCTTTGGCTCTCTAATTTCCAAGCATTTTTGCCAAAAATTCCTCAGTTTCTCTCTTTTCTTATGTAGTATGGATTTCTTAAGCTACTTTCGCATACTCTGTCAATCCACAAGCACAAATTTCCAATAAACCATTTAGAAAATGCTTAAACATTGCTTTCATTTCTGCATTTTTATCCTACACGTATGTTGTATAATTTAAACTCAATGCATATGTTGCATGTTGTTTATCTTTTTTAGCATCATCATAGGTTTTTTCAATTTTAGGCAATTTCTCATCATTTTTTTGTTTTGCTATTTGCCTTTTTTCATTCCACTCAATTTCTTAAGTTGAACTAAGAATGTATTGTTGTAAATTTTGCCTGACCTAAGAGATTTGATTCAAGTGACCATTCAGACTAGGAATCATTTTTCTCTCCAATAGTTTTAGAAATCCAAAATCTGATGGATCATCAGTTCTTATTTTACGTATTACATTAGTTATTGCTTTAAATAATGATCCATAGATTGAAGCTAATGTTTTAATCTTTTCTCTTTCCTTAAATAAATTTTCTAAGGTTTTTCCCAAATCTTACAACACGAAATACCTTTTTCTTTCAACATCAATAAGTGCATTAAAATGAGATTTAAGTTCCTTAATTGTTAATTCATCATAATCTAAGTTAGCTTTGATTGTATCGTGTTAGACTGAATTCATTAATAAATAAAATTTGAAATGTTAAAAAATACACCTTCCAAAGTGACTCTAAACTATTAGGAAACATAAGAAGAACCTGATCCTGAAGGCTATAACTTAATCTATGAATAAGAAATAGTGTGCCACATTAACTTAGAGGAGGGAGAACAATAATAGACCTAGGAAACCTTGAATGTCAGGGTATTGATTTTGGGAAGTGAGTAAGTGTTAGAGAAGATGAAAATAGAACTTAGCTGTGAAAATGATCTATTCTTTCACTTTATTCATGAGTAAATGTTGAGCGTTAAAATTTAGTGTTAACGAAGAAAACTTCCATCAGATAAAGGAAGAATAGTAACTAACTGCTACCTTCATTGATTATCCAGCTATATGTGTTAAGTGTCTCGATAAAGCACATAAAGATCCCAATAAGTACAGTGCAATATTGAGGATTACATAAGAAGGAGATGCCATTGTTGAAATAATCTAACATACAGAATATAAAAATGTTGAATTGATACAATTTCAATTTGTATCATTACCTGAAGAAGCAATTCGTATGGCTATCACTAAGAAATATCAAAAAGTTAAATCTAAATTATAATAAATGGAGAACAAACTTAGAGATGTATAATAGTATAATATTTAGATCAATGATGTTGTGAAAGTTAAGAATCCATAATTATTGCTCCAAATGTAGAGAATGAATAGATGAAATAACTTATGCTATTAATTTTATTATAAAAATGGCAGAAGAGCAGGAAGAATTTTAACCTGCATATAAAACCATATCTGCAGCTCTTACATCCACTATGGCAGTAGCTGAAGATGGTGATTTGTTTGTTTGGGGAAAGTCTCCCCTAATCAATACAAACATGAAGCATCTTCCTACTAGATTAGGATTACCTGAGCAATTTCTCTTTTATCGAGTAGTCCATGTTTCTTAAGGATTGAACCATGGTGCAGCTATTCTCCAATCAAGTTTAGAGTAGGAAATAGAAGGTATAAACACAAACCCAAAAGGGTAGGTTTAAACTATTTTGAGTATGGTTAATGATTAAGCAAAGAAACTAAAGGAGAGTCAACCTTAATCAAGTTAATATTTTTTAACTTAATGGGATCATGCATTTATGCAATTTTATAAATCAAAGCAAAGTAAACGCTTTATTTCACTTGCTGATTTTAGATAGTTCTATAGATAGGATAAGCATCTAAAAAATATTAGTTATTCTAACATATCTGAAGTTAAAACTATTTTAGGAGCAGGAGATGATTTTAATAAAGATGAACCAAATGCTTTTGAAAAATTCTTTATGACAGAAACAAAGGATGGAAAATAAGAAGTTAATATTTGTTATTATTATCATCTTCTAACATAAGAATAGAGACCAGATTATATTACAATAGTGTGGGGAAATCCATCTAATGGAAGATTAGGTTTTCCAAAAAGTGTAATTAATGATCCAGGTAAATAATCAATTTTTAAAACAAATAATTAAGGGGATTTTGCAAGCAAATAAATGTAATAACCTTCTCGAACATAATAAGTATAAAGTTCATAATATTTTGCAAATGTACCTGATGTTAAATAATAAAGTTTTGTTTAACCAATAGCTTTAAAAGTAGAATTTATAAAAATAGTATGTGGACATCATCATACAATGGGTTTAAATATAGAAGGATAATTATATATATGGGGAATGGGTAGTTAAGGATGTTTAGGAAATGGAAGAGTAGATGATATAGAAGAACCAACTTTTTTAGATATCTAAGGATTATATTTTAATGATATTGCAGCAGGAGCATTTCATTCCTTAGCATTAGCTAAAAATAAAACAGTTTTTGGATGGGGTGTGAATATTAGAGGTTAACTTGGTATAGGAAATAAAGAAAATTAATTATTACCAAAATAATTAACATATTTTGAGAAAAAATAAGTTGAATGTTAATATTTATTTTGTGGTGATTAACATTCAGCATGTATAACAAATAATAAAGAACTTTATACATGGGGTAATGGAGATTATTATCGTTTGGGACATGGTATGTTATTAGATGAAATGGAACCAAAAAAAGTAGAAGTTTTATAAGATGTTTATGTTTTAGATGTTGCATTAGGAACAATACATTCATTATGTATAACAAATGAAGGATTTGTATATGCATGGGGAAGTAGTAAAGATTCTGTATTGGGAATGCCATCCTAATTGTATAAAGATTAAACACTTCCATAAAGAGTTGGATTATAAAGCTAAAGTTTTAGAGAAGCAACTTTTTTTTAAGTTGCTGCAGGTACAACTCATTCAATGGCTATTTCTGAAAATGGCCATTTATTTACATGGGGTTCAAATAAAAATAGTTTACTTGGTGTTAGATTATAAGGATTAGAATAAACTACTATACCTCAAAGAGTAGAATAATATTAAGATTTATAAAATTAATCATTAGAAAAAGCTTATTTTTTTAATAAAAAATAGGAAGAATTATTTTAATAAAAAGATGAAAAACTTATTAATTATGAATAAACAACAATTATGAAAATTGCTTATGCATAAAATACAACATCATAACACGAATGTATGTATAAATTTGCAGCTCTTGGTAGTAAAAATACATATTTTATTGATTCATCTGGTCATTTATTTGCTTGTGGATCTAATTAAAGTGGTATGTTATGTAAAAATCCATTAAAAAGATAAAAATTTAAATAATTTATGCCTCCAAAAGATTGTCCTGATATATTTTTTGAATAAACATATACACCAATAGAAATATCATTTTTTAAAAACACTGTTATTAGATATATTAGTTGTTAATACAATCATTGTATAGCTGTAACTAATAAAGGAAATGCTTATTGTTGGGGTTCAAATGAATATAATTAATTAGGACTTGGTTTTTAAAGTGATCATGTATTTACACCAATTCTACTTGAAGGGGCAATTGAATAAAAAAAAATAGTTATGTCTATAACTGGTGAAAAGTTTTCAGCATTGCTTACCGATTAAGGAGAAGTATGGAGTTTTGGAACATCAGAATTTGGTGTATTAGGGCATGAAACTAAAAATTTTTATGTAATTATGGAACCTAGAATGATTAATGATATACCTGCTATGGTAAATTTAGCATGTAGTAATTAAACAATGTTTGCGATTGATTAGAAATAATAATTATGGGCATGGGGAAATAATTAATTCGGATAATTAGGTATATCATTGTAAAGAGAAGAAGAAGAAGTCAATTTATAAACTAATTAATAAGTAAGTAATGAAGTTTTAGAATGGAAAGCTTAATTAAAATCATTAAAAAATCCAGAAAGATATATTGTTTATTAACCTGATAAACCTAATTTAAGATCTGTTTCTGGTGAAGCTTTTGTTGATTAAATAGCATGTGGTTTATATCATACTTGTTTAATTACAACTAATTAGGAATTATTAACTTGTGGATTATCAAAATATTCAGGTCATTAAGGTTCAGAACCCGAAGATCCTGATTAATAATAAATATAATAAACTTAATTTGTTGATGCATTCAGTGCAACACTAGAACATGCTAGTAAAAAATTTAAATTCGTTTCATGCCATGAATATCATACAATAGCTATAGCAACTACATCTGATTTAGTATTTTTGGGTCCTGAATGCAAGGATGGGGGAATGCATGAAAAAATACACAATTTACTTCGAGATGGTAAATAACTACCTTATGAACTTTAAAATCCTAAATTTGCAGCCTGTGGCCCTAATCATGCACTTCTAATTAATGAATAAGGAGAAACATTTACTTGGGGGGCTCCTATGGGTGGTAGATTGGGCTTACATGTTAATGAGTTAGGTGTCTTAGATGGTCAAGAAAAATCATTGATTTCAATGCCTAAAAAATTAGAATGTGAATTGTGTAAAGAAAATAAATAGGCTGCTAAAAACAATAAAGATAAAGATAAAACAAATACTTAAAAGAAAGGAAAAGGTGCAAGAAAGAAAAACAAAACTAAAAAGAAATAACAAACAAATGAATAACAATTAGATGTTTCAATAGAAGATGAAGAAATATTAGACGAAAATAGTTTTCATTCTGAAGAAGGTCCTGGTATTCGTACATAAGATCCACTTTAAAAAGGTTTATCAAAATAATCATAAGATTGTGAATAAGAAAATCTTTATCTTGAAGATGCAGGAATAGAAAAAAAAGTACAATTTATTTTTAAAGATGCTGCATTTTAGGCTTATGAATTATAAAAAAAATATACTGAAATAGTATCTAAATTAAGTTGGGGAATAGATTATAGAGCTCGATAACTTGCTACTAAAAATTAAAGTAAGCAAATTACTAATCTTAAATTTTCAGTACCTTAATTTATTGTTAAAAATATTTAGCTATATGAATGTATTTTTTCTTGTATGTATCATCATCCTTGTTATATGATAAAACTTATAGCTGCTAATTAACTGAATAAATTTTAATTACTTAAATTTATTTAAGTAATTTTTAAAAATGATCTAATGCAGGCTCAAAATTAGAGTATTATACTAACATTGGCTATCAAATCTTTTGAAATTGAATTCACAAATTCAGCAAATTAACTTGACTATATTTCTGAATTAAAATTATTTAAAAGTTCATCTGTCTTTTTATAAATATATTATATGTTTATTCAAAAAGATCAAGAAGCTTTTAAATATTTTGATGAAACAGCCAGCTATTTAATTTAAAATTTTACATTTTCACGCATTCTTACTGAAATACAAGAATAAGAGGAGGCTAAAAGGATTCATAAATTAAAAAACTTTTTTAATTTTCATCAAGAAAACACAGATACCAGATAAACAGAAGCTAAATTTACTATTCTCACTGAATTGTTAATTACTTATATTAGATCTATTTTGGAAAGAAGAGATCTATGCAGAGTTAAAGGAGAGGAATTAATATCTACTCACATTAAATATTTACATAATCAATTAGTTTAATGCATGAAAAAAAGAATTTTATAAGATGAATTAGTTAGAATAACAGAGGTTTTAGATGATGATGATAAAATTTAATAGAAACTCTAAAAATTTTAAGTAAAACTTGATGAAAAAATTGGTTCTTTCCTTCTACATTTATACTACGGTGCAATAACAGAATTCATTCTTAAAATTTAGGACCAAGTTCAAAGTGTGGAAGAATAAATGAGGCCCTTTCTTTAAAATGATCAAAATTTAAGAATGGTATCCTAAGTAATTGATCGTTTTTTTCAAAAAGACCCAATGGTGGCAAATAAACACAATTAGAGTCTCAATAAAGTAATTTAAAGTAGAACTTTAAACAAAATTAATCTTTTGCCTATATAAGAAGTGGCTTAAGATTTACATGGTTACATATAATTTAGTGTTGAAAACCTGAATATGATTGAACTTATCAAGGAGTGTTTTGAAATAAAAGATAGATATATGTAAGTTGAAATATAGGATATATTATTTTTGCAACATTTTTATTGTTCATAGATTTTAAATAGTGGGTTATTGGCTCTTTAAAAATTTTTTGTCAGAGGCTTAAAAGATCCTTTATATATTATATTTCGTCATTTAGAATTTAGAGAAATATAAGTCAACATGTTTAGCACAGAAATTCTGAAAAGAAAAATAAACCTAAAATTACAACCCACTCCAATCATGTAATTAATTAAAAAAACAAATGAATTAGCTCTTTATAAATGTGAAGATTGTTCTATTTTATTAACTGTTGATTTTATTAGTTCTGAAAAATTGAAATCCCTTTAAAATTTATTAACCAATGGGTGGGTTTGTGCAGGGGGTCATGCAAATAAAATTACAGTTTTAGATTGTGAATCACCTGGTTGTAGTAATTTTGTAACAGATAAAGCATTAAAGACAATGAGAGTTTTACGATTTTATTACAGAGAAAAAGATGACAATATTGATATATTGGTTGAAATTTTATAAAGTATACCAACAATTCCTAAAGGAATCAATGTATATAATTATTTAAAAGAAATTTAAAAAGCAAATTGGGTAAAAAGAAATCAAAGATTAACATAATAAATTGAATAATTTATTTCAAAAATATTTCCAAGTGAATTATATGATGCATTTACAAAATCGGAGAGTGAAGATGCTGAAAAAGCACTTACCATGGTTACAGATAAATAAAAGGAAGAATGGGCTTAATAAGCAATAATAAATAAAAAAATTAGAGAAGATGCACTACACTCAAAATACAAAGTAGTCTACGAAAAAGCTATAATTTAGATGAATGAAAGATCTCAGCATCGAGCATTGTAGATTACTTATAATGATTTGGTAAGATAATTAGAAATTACAAGAGCTGAAATGAGAATTGATTTAATTAAAGAAATAAAATTAATCAAAACATTTTAGGAAAAAGTTCAAGAAAGTATTAGAATTTATGGAGAAGGGGAAGTTTTATAACCAGAAAGAGCAAAAGGACCTGCTTATGGATTTTACACATCTGCAAATATGTTCCAATTAAATGCATTAGTTAAGCTTACATTTCAAAACAGATAAATACCAAAAATACTAAAAAATCTTAAATTTTATTTTTTTGGTTAACCTGATGGAGGATGGAATATATAATTAGTATATGTATAAGATTCATTACTTAATTTATTAATTACTTGCATAGAAACTATATATCCAATAGAATTATCACTTTATAAAATTACTATACCAATTGATTAATATTTAGAACTAAGAAGAATGGCTAAATATAGAACATAAATAACATTTAAATCATAGAATATAGAAATAACATTTAATATAGTATAATTAATAGATATATTTAATTCTCTTGAAGCTAGATTAATTAAATGAGTATTTTTGCATTAAACATAAATTCAAACTATTAGTTTTTTGTTAAACCTTTTTTTAATTTTTTAAACATTTTTGGTATCCTCAAATTTATTGTTTGTTAAAACCAATTAAAAAGCTTCATTAGTCTGTAGTAAAAGCTTTTCAATTGCCTAAAATGATTAATCATCAATCAGATTAAGGGATAAATTCAAAAGTATGAGTTTTTAATTTCTCATCACATACCAATTGTTATCAAATTATTGAATTGGTTCTAAAGTGGGAACAGGTTCCTCTGTTCCTTTCTTTTTTACTTTTTTATTTCTTTCAATAATTGCATCTCTTTCTTTTTCTTTATTCCTATAGTCTTCATATTCTTCCTATGTCATTTGAAATTTTCCAACATTTCTCATTATTTCAAGCAAATCATCCAATGATTTAATTTAATTTTTTGCCAATCCAAGTTATTCTAATGATGTATTATCTCTTAAAACTATCCCTATAATATCAAGGGATTCTCGAGTAAGTTAATTATCATACAAATCAAGGCATTTTAAATTTCTAAAATTCTAAGTTAAAACTTCAATTAGATTTGTGTCTATGTATTTTAAATTAATACCAATATGGCAAGATCTTAAATATAAATGTTCAAGTTATTGAATTGATTTAAATAACTCTGGAGAAGGTTATTGCCAATCTATATATAATTTTTTTATTTTGCACTCCGCATTACTTATAATTTAGGATATCATTTAATATTGCTCTGCTTCTAAATTATTGTTACAAAACTTCAGTGTTTAGACTGCACTTGGATTACAACAAAATTCAAGTAACTTTAGTGTCAATACATCCACTTTATACTAATTATTAATTCACTTTATACAGAGTTAATGGATACTATTTAGGGTGGTTATTCACTTTCATATTCATCTGGATTCTTAAATTTTCTATTCTCATCGAAATCATCAATATCAACCTATTAAACTACCCTTACAAAACTTGGATGTAAGGGTAAACCAACAGCTTAAGAAACAACTTACATATTATCATAAATGCTGTTTTTCACCAATTACATCAGTTCTGGTTTAAAGTATATTAAAAATTAATTCACTTTGTCGATAGTCTCCTAATCATAACTTTAGTATTAATAGAATGGTGTATCAGCAATATCAAAAATTGGTAAAAGAGGTTTCCGTTCCTCTTTTTTAGGGGGCATTTATTTATTTATTAATAAAATGATTCAAATGGGAATTTTTTATTAATGTACTAATCTCACAACTGGCTTGATGGCATATAATTAAAATTTAAAGGAGATAAACAATTAATTACAAAGTGAAACAAGGGAATTACAAGAAAGTGTAGCTAAATTACATTATGCTTTTGAAGAGACAGCATTCAAGATTAATTAGATATAAAACTAGCTGTTTGATTTAGAATAATAATTTTTGCAATCAAAATCTAAGAATATAGTTGAGAAGGAGAAGAATAAGGTTACTGCATATTAGTAAGAGAGAGAAAAAACATTAGTTGAATTAAGAAATTCATTTTAATAATTAAATTGATCAAATTATTATTTCTTCACATGGAATTACAGCCTGTATTCCTAATTTTTCAATAGTTAAGGGCAAAATATCCTTAATAAAGGCTGTTTGCTCATCTTTATCAGTCAATCCTTATATAATTGATTTGTTTAGTGTAAATACTCTTAATAGTACATCAAATATGATTTACTCTCCTTATAGTAAAAATATATCTAAAATTTTTGATGAAAATTCAAGAGGGGTTTTGTAAGTCAGTATTCCAAAGAAGTATTAATCCATAAAGAAAATAAAAGGTTAATCTAATCCCATAATAATTTTATAAATTTCTGGAAGATGGGTTTACAGTAAATATTGAAAATGTTGCACCATTGACTTCAACTTTCTCATGGATTTATTGTAAGTTTAACACCAGTTCATTTTAATTAATATATGAAGGAACACTTAGTATACTTTTGTTTCTACTTCATAAAGATTACTTCCATCATCTAACAAATATAATAAAAGTCCCATTATATAATTCATTCCCTAGACATATCCAGTTGCTGGATCTTAGTTTGCATATGCACGTAATAAATAAAATAGTCTTTTTTAATTAAGAGAAAAGAAATCATTCAACATTTTATCATCTATTACAGATTTAACACTATCTAATTATTAAGAAGCTCTTGAAATGTGTTTTTTATTTGATTTTCTTTTGCTTTTATAAAATTCTAATTAAGCATGAGTTCTTTCTATATCTCTAAAAATTACATTATCTTATTAGCAAGGATATTGAGCAAATATTTTATAATCTGCAGGAAGTTGAGTTGATTTACTAACAATCCAAGGATATAAATATGGTCTAAGAGAACCATCAAAGTTCATTTTCAATTATTATAATACTTAATATTGATCCATGAAAATAAAGTCCACATTTTTTGTATATTCTTTCCATTCTTCATTGTCCCATTTTTTCTATTTAGATTAAATCCTCATAAAATAATCATTAGAAGTAACTTCTAACTCATGATTATCATGTGATAAGAGCTATTTAAGTTTATTGTAATAATTATAAAGCATTTATGTTATTATATATTCATGGTGTTTCAGGTTTATAATCTTGACAAGAAACACACACATCATTCTTTGAGTCCCAAATGTAATTATTAAGTGAATTGGAAAAACAATTAGAAAAGTCAAGATGACTAACATCAGGGGCTTCCTCACATATTGTGTTGTTCCATCGACAAAGGGTTGGATTATCTGTTATATAATTTTTCCTTGCCAAAACACATTTAGATTCAGTAGTTAAATCAGCACAAGTATAAGCACTACAAGTTGAATTAGTCCATTAACAACCTAGCCCTTCTCCAAATATAAAACATAACTCCTAAGTTATCAATTAGTCACAGTATCTAACATCAACTTCAATACATTTATTTAAATCCCTTTACCAACTACACATAATCCAATAATTTTTGAAACCATTGCAATCATCTTCAGTAATTCCACATGATTAATACTAAAAGTCTGTACAAGTATTTCCTTTTTCAGTTGGTTAGCACCATTGAAGTAAATTATCATTTCCTAATAAATAGCAATCATAAGAATCATCTACATAGTAGTCTGAACATTTAGTAAATGTAGAACAACTACCATTATTCCATGAACAAGTAGATTAAGAATTACATTTGTCTTTAGTAACAAATTAGCTGCAGGTTCTGGAATTACAAATTAATTCACTCCAAACACACTTAGATTATTCTAAACAACTTGTTTCATCAGTAAATACAGAACAACTGCATTCAGAGCTATAAGAAACTTCTATGCTTTGTGAAATTAGAACTAGTATCGCAAATATGACATTTTTCATTGTTATTATTAATAATTAGGAGGTATATGATGGTAAATTATAAAAAAATAAACTAAATTTGGACACCTTTTTGTTTATTCAATTATTTTCCTATGCCTCAAATATAATTAGGCGAGTGAAATTAGATTTATTATTAATATTTAAGATTTTTCATGAATAAAAATAAGGTTTCACATCATTCAGAAATGTTGACAGCCATCCTATTGAATTTGAAAATCAATTTCCAAATCCCTAAACACTTATAATGTTGTATGTTGTTTCTCATAGCTATCCAACCCCTATATTTCACTTTACAGGGGTTTGAATTCGAAGAATACTAACAAAAATGGCAATTCTAATTTATTAAACTAATTTTAAGACCTGGACTATTTATTGTAGAAGATGTCTGGAATAACGGAAGTTATTATGCTCTAATAACACCGCTAGTAATTTTTTTACATAAATTATGTCTTTCATATTTTGGTCTTGTGTACTATCATAATAAAACATAAGATTTTTTCAAAAAATAATGCGAAAATTCAAATTTTATAAAAGTATGTGCTATTTTGTCAACGTGTATTAATTTCTGATACCCTCATATTTATTTTAGGATTTGGGATATATTTCTTACTAAAGCTTAAAGAATTAGTTGAATAATTATATTGCAGGTTATGAAATTTAGCCTTTCCTACTTTTTGGTAATATATTTTCAATATTGATAATACTAATAGATGCAATATTATTCATTTTTATATAAGAATAAGCTATTTCCAATACAATACAAGTGTTTGAGAGAGTTAAAATTACTGTATGCAGACTACTTTAATTACTTATGATATTACTTTAAATACTTATTACAAATCCTGGTGCATTATATATTTCTTAATTATAGGCTATTTTGACAATATGTTTTGAAATCATTTA
>JMSD01000005.1:337858-359681 GCA_000715435.1 Paramecium caudatum
ATTAATATTGCTTGTAGCGCTTAATCTTTTACTACAACAAATTTTTAATGGAGAAGTATGAACTACTAAAAAAAATTGTTTACTTAATACCCTTATAAGTCTTTCTATAGGATGAATACTTAGAAAGATACCTTAAAGAAATTCTACATAAAACTTTGTGAAATATTATATTTTCATGTATTCATTTCTTAAATTCAATTTTTATAAAAATAGTTTATATATAATGATAATATATATATATATTTGTCAAAGATTTTCAGAATTCATTTCAACAAAACCAGTAAATTCTTTATTAAATGAAAAATATTATAAATGATGACATAATTATTATTATTATTATGGACGTAGAATAAATTGAAGTAAATATAGCACCAACTGAACACGCTCAATAGGGCGAGAGTTTGCCAAATACTTCTTAGCCCCTAAGTTAGAATTTGCAAGGGGGATCGTACTTTTCAACAAGTGGTAAACAAAAGTTCAGATTACTATAAAATCTGACTAGAGGGGTACTTTGCTACAGGATAGTGTATGTGATTTTGTGCTTGGTTCCCTTCTATGACTGCCCATTCGGATGTGACAATACTACTGTCGATATACTACTGCTAGTGTGTGGGGCATTAGAAATGTACAGTCATAAACTTACGATTAGAATTAAGATGGCTGAAACAGTTTATTAAATGCAGAAAATCAAGTACTACATGGGACTATTTGGACGATAAGAGAACTTGCTTCCCTTTCATGCGAACGACTTTTAAACAATATTTAATTTGAGATATGCCCTTGACACAATACACAGAAGAGCATTTCGATTTAGAGTGGTTATGAATGTGTAATAATAAATTTAATGTTAGCGTTTGGTTTCTATACTATGTTGTGTATACAACACTGTTTTTTATTGCTACAAACACAGAGTCAGGTATGAGTTGATGAGATTTTAGCAGTAAGTATGTCTGTAATTTGCATAATGTTGCTAATTTTCAGTATGGACACAATATTCTTTGTATTTCCCACTGTATTTCAAACACTGGGATATTTGGTGTTCAGATTGTGTTAGTTTTTTAAAAAGTTCTCATCAAAGAATAGTGTAATTTTGATTCTAATATAGAAATTACTTCGATAATTACAATCATAGAAATATGATGGCTGTGAAAAATTAACAGATGAAAACATCTGTATAATTTGTTGGGATGAATTCAAGGAAAATGACCACTATATAAGGTTATAATGCAATAAAAACCACATATTTCATGCACCTTGCATTAGAGTATGGGTTTAAAGCAATGTTACTTGTCCTGTATGTAGAACCCAATTGGTTTGAATTTATTATAATTAATTATAATGTCAACTAGCTAAAATCACCCTGAGATTCCACCAGATCAGTAACCAGACCCATCACATTTAGAAAGGTAGATCTAATTCTAGAGGGCATTAGAGAGGAACCTCAGAAGCTATATTGAATATGCATAAGAGTAGAAGAAATTACACTATATACATATCACCATTTTTACAGTGTCACTGTATTAATTTGCTGAAGTAGTAGTTGTAGGAATTTCTATGTGGATGACTTACAATAATACAACACTTTTCTCTTTTTTTATTGTATCAGCTGCTACTGACTTATTGTCTATGATACCTTCATTTTATTACTCATACTTGATTCATTAAAATGAAATACAGTTCCTAGTTGGATTATTATGGTTTTAATATGATATTGAATAAAAACCATAATTTGGAATGTAGGAAATCCTATCACAATCTAATTGCATTTGCAAATATGATGCCATACTTTCACTTTCCCTGCAAACTATCCTATTGGGTTTAGTACTATTTGTATAAGTAAGGACTGAGGATGAACGTATATTAATTTAATATGGCAGCTTTGATGGTCGAGTGGACTATTCAAATGATGGTGATTACCAGAGTACTATTGATCCTATTTGCAACATTCATAATCTTAATCAAGCATTGCTATCGAAGAGAATACCTCAAAATTTACAATTAAATCATTAGTTTATAAGAATCTGAGTATGAACAATTCTCTCCATTGAATAAATATCCTACTCTAATTGTGAATAGTGGAGTAGAAATTCAACTTTCAACTGTTTTGTGTACTATTTGCTTACATGGATTTATTCTAAATGAAGAATACATCAAGTTGTAATGTCATGCATTACATGTATTCCATTAAAAATGTCTTTCTGAATGGATAGCCATAAATCAAACCTGTCCTACTTGCAGGAGTAATATTTGATTTTTTAATTAAAATATATATATGAAATTAATCCTTCTTTTTTTGACACTTGCATTTGCAGTAGATGTTGATAAGAATACCTTTTCTAATTATAGAGATGTCAAAATTTAACATGTACATATTGAATGGTTACTTGATTTAAACAATCAAGTAATTGATGGATCTGTTGAATATACTTTTAAAGTATATACAGGAGAACTAAAATAAGTATATAAACATCTTATATGTAGGTTCATTTGGATATTTATTAGATGAAAATCTTCTTTGTTTACTATCCACAAAATGGATAAGTATTATCATGGAATGTGGAATCAGATCCAATTTAATCACTTGAATAAGGAGATAAATTAATAATCTAATTAGGATAGTCCTATAAATATGGAGATATCTTTAAATTAAGGATTAAATATCAAATAGATGAAAAAGCAAGAGCATTGAGTTTTATGACACCATAATAAACAGATGATAAAAGTAACAAAATTATAAATATTAAGAGGCACCATATTTATTTTCATAGTGTGAAGCAAATAATTGTAGATCTATGTTACCATTGTAAGACACACCAAGCATTAAATTCACCTATTCTGCTACAATTATTACTCAAGATCCTCTAATAAATGTATTTATGAGTGGAAACAGAATAGAAACCTCAAAATTAATGGAATCTTATTAGAAAAGTGCTATAGCTAATGTATTCTCTTTTGAATTGAATATAAAAATACCTGCCTATTTAATTGCAATTGTAGCAGGTACTGTGTAAGAAAGGTCTACAGGACAAAGAACTGCAGTGATTTCTGAAGCTAAAAACATAGAGTTATATAGCAAAGAATTAGAGGACTTGGATCAATATGTTGGTTACTTGGAGAATTACATTGGAGAATATAAATGGGGAGCATATAAAATAGTAATATTACCTGCTTCCTTTCCTTTTGGAGGTATGGAAAATCCATTACTCACTTTTGCTAATCCCACTATCATTGTGGGTGACAAAAGTGGAGTGAGTGTAGCTATTCATGAGATAGCTCATTCATGGTTTGGAAATACAATTACTTGCAACAATTGGTCTAATATGTGGATAAATGAAGGATTCTGTGTATTTCTTGAGAGAAAGGGATTGAAATAATTATTTGGAAATATGGATTTGGTAAATGTTAATTCATAAGTTGGTAATAAAGAAATGAATGCTCTAATCACTGAATTCAATGCTAGTGGTGATGATTTTATAAAATCTTATGCAAGTTTACATCCAAAGACTGAAGGTCACAATGCTGATGACAGTTTTAGTGTAAATTATTTAAATTTTTTAGACTATTCCTTATGAAAGAGGATTTTAGTTGTTATACTATTTAGAGTCTCTGATTTCAGAAACATTATTCTAACAACTACTTAAAGATTGGTTGAAGACATATGAATATTAGAGTGCAGATGAAAGTGATTTTTTTTCATTTATGATGCCTTGGTTAAGGAGTAAATTATCTACAGAAAAATATGAAAAAATTTATGTTGATATTAACAAAGTATACCGACCCTGGATTTACAATTATGGTATTTATAATTACTAAATATAGACAAGCCACCTATTGAATTAAATTTCGATAATCCTGCGTCAGATGCAGTAATAACTTTGGCAGATGCTTGGTTGGCAGCAAAGGGTGAAAAACCAAATAATTATTAGACTTTTAATAACTTTAAATCAAATCAAAAATAACTTTTTCTCTCTTACTTATCTGAAAAATAAGCTGATATGAGTGTGGCGATTATGACAGCCTTACAAGATGCATATAATCTGAGCAATTCCAAAGATGCAGAACTTTTATTCAGATGGTTCACTTTATCAATAGTGACTACTTATGCAAAAAATGAGACAAATCTACCATTGATTCGTGCATTTGTTGGAAAAGTTGGAAGAATGAAGATGGTCAATCCTATTTATAAGGCATTAGATAAGTATATATTTAATTATTATTCAGAACCACTGCAACTTAGTGGTATCAAGAAAATAAATAATTTTATCATCCATTGACAAGATAGTCAATAGAAGGTATAATAAATGGAAAGACTATAATATAATGAAAATAAGTTAAATAACAAATATTATCAATTTCTTCTTGTTGGACTCACTTAAGGTGAATAAAAATTACTCATTTATTTTGGGATAATCAATCTAGTGCTTGCATAATCTCTTGAACTAACAGTTGAATTCTCAAACACCTTTCCAACCACTGCTTAGAAGAGAGGCATTTGGTTAACGAGAGGTGTGGAATCCCAATTTTCATCATTTATTGAGAACAATGATTCATTATAAAAGTAACTACTTTATAGTGCTGCCTTTGCACTGATTCTTTCTTTTGGACACATACGTAACATGGAGTGTAGTAATTTAATTGCTGAATCATTATAATGTTTATCGTAATGCACATTGTAATCAATTTAACATTATTTATTTTTTAAGAGTAATTCCTCATAATTCTTTCCTTTAAATACACATCTTCCAGTAATTCTAAATTATTTATTTATATACAATCGATAAAAGATACAACCGCAACTGAAAATATCACAACTTTCAGATTATTGATTTCTTAACATAGAATTGAGAATTTCTGGTGCTACATACCCTGGAGTACCACATTTATAAAATAGATATCTATTTACATTTGATGTAGTGGAAAGTCCAAAATCTACAATAGTTAAAGTATCAAAATTATCTTTTTCTTTCATTACTAAATTATCTGGTTTAATATCTCGATGAATCACTCCAACTGAGTGTAAATAATTAATTCCTTCAAGTAATCTACGCATAATTTGTAGAGTTTATTTTGTTGTAAGACGTTACTCTTTATCTAAATAATGTGAGAGTGGTTGACCATCAAGAAGATTGAGGACAACATAATAAGCATATTAACTTTAATAGATTTCGAGTATTTGAGAACAATAAACAGAATCACGTACTTTTAGTAAAATTTATACTTCTGATTCCAATGATGCCTAAATACTCTTATTATATACATAATTTAGTGGAGTTAGTGTACATTTATCAATAATTTTAATGGCAACCCATCTTTAACTAGCTTTATGTTGAGCTTTTACAACACGAGAAAAAGCTCCTTTACCAATCTGTTCCCTAAAATCATAGAATTCAAACACATTATAATAACTAACTTTACATGCTAGTAACTCTTTAAATCTAAATTAACATTAGTATTACTTTCCTAGAGTTGCAATATCATCAGTGTAATATTTCTTCTATTTGTTTCCTATATGTACTATAAAACCACCAGGCATCCAACCAACTGTAGTACTCAATTTTGTTCTGAGGATGTATTTCAGGTTTCGTGTGCCATCTTGTAACTTAGTAAAGGGAGTTAGGTACCTTGTACATATAGACTGTTTCTCCATCAAATGTAATCTAGTATGGTTAATTACTGAGGAGATTCTTGGAGTATACTGGGAATTGAAATGTACTCATATTAATATTAATGAAGAAATAGAGTAAAGGTGGTGAACCAGATCTCTTAATTGAGTCTATGTAGAAATTGATTGAGTAATATACTTTTATATACAAGTCATATGAATGATAGTAAATAACATTAAGAAGAAATATTTCAGTCCCTGACTCCAATTGATGTTCAAAAAATACTCACTAATTTTGAAGATAAGAACTAGGCTATGCGTAAAACATCAGCTGCATTTCTTTGTGAATTAGTGTTTGATAATCCAACTGTATAGCGAGGGTTCTGTGAGATATCCAACATTTTGCCTATGGATGGCAAAGTAAGGCAATTCCGATGAGATAGATTTGTGTAAATAAGATTCCATAAACTTTGATGGCCTATAGTAAACACTTACCTGAGATATTTGAAGCCATTAAAACAGGACCGATTCCATATGATAATGATAACAATTACCCCTTGTGTTGGTATTATGAAAATTAAAGAGACAAAGTATGGAAAAAGGGGCTAAAATTCATTAAATTCGAAAAGAACAATACAAATGCCAAATCAAGAATTGAAAAATTCATTGATCCTTAGTTACATTTATTTGGATTCATAATTGCAAACAAAAAAGAACCTGAAGAACCAAAGAAAATAATACCTAACAGGCAATAGGCAAGTACTTCAACTTATGAATCTTCTAAAAGAGCAGTAGCAGTTAAGAAAGCAAGACCAACATCAGGATAATCACCATTACAATCAGTGAGTCCTTTAGTAAAGAGATAAAGAGTTATGAATGCATCAGTAGACTATGATACTAGTGCAACAAAATCATCATTAGGAAAAACAATGATAGAGTAAGAGTAGTTGTAAACAATCAATGAGGTTGATAGACCAAAATCAAAGCTTGAAAACAAAAAACCAGGAGTCACTAGTATTTAAAAGAGATTCAAGTGATATAAATAAAAATAATTATGACTGGTGTACTTAAAACAGTGGGAGATTATTTTGAATTAGATAAGTAATCTTTCTATTCAATTAAGATATCAGACAGAAATAGCTCCTACAATAAAAATGAATTAAGAATTAATAGAGTAGAAAATTAAGGCAAGTGAATAACAATGTTTGAATAAAAATTTAGATAACGAGGCAAAGTATGTTGATTGTATGAAAAAACATGAAGAAAAATCAAAAAGAGCATTACAAAGATTAGGTATTATGAATGTAAATTAGATTATGGTATAATGTATTGGAAATAGAAGACATATGAATGTTTTCATAATGAAGCATACAAGGCAAAAGATGAAAAGAATTTTTAAAGATGTAAACCATAAGCAAATAGAGAATTAGAAGAAATATTTTCTAGTTTTGCATTGTGAATAGTGAATACGTATAATTCATATATAAATTTTATTAAAAAGATATGTCCACAAAGCAGCCAAGACTCAATTGGAAGAATTGCAAGAAAAGGAGAGCAGTTTTGGAAGAGTATACAAGGTGGCTGGTCCATGTATGATATATTCTTATAATTAAGTGGTTGTGGCTGAGAAAATGGCAGGAGCAAAGATGTTCGAATTAGTGAAAGTAGGTTGGGATAAGTTAGTAGGTGAAATCATTAAGTTAGAAGGTGACAATGCATCCATTCAATGTTATGAGGATACTTGTATTATACTAATATTATGTTAGCTGGATTAACAGTAGGTGATCCTGTAATGAGAACGAAATCTCCACTTTCTGTTGAACTTGGACCAGGTATATATTAATAAAATTTAGGAATTTTAACATAAATTTTCGACGGAATCTAAAGACCTCTTCAAGTTATTGCAGATTTGACATAATCTATTTTCGTACCACGAGGAGTTGATGTACCTTCACTTGATCAAGATAGAGTTTGGGAATTCATACCTAGTACTAATGTTAAGGTAGGCAATTTGATTAGTGGTGGTGATATCTATGGATCAGTTTTTGAGAACAATCTATTTGATTAACATAAGATCTTAACTGCACCAAGAGTATAAGGCAGAGTTACATACATTGCACCTTAAGGAAATTATACACTTAAAGATAAAGTATTAGAAGTAGAACTTGATGGAAAGAAACATCAATATGGAATGAGTCATTTCTGGCCTGTTAGATAACCAAGACCAATTATTGAAAAATTATAAGGAAATACTCCATTACTTACAGGATAAAGAGTATTGGATTCATTATATCCATCTGTTTTGGGAGGAACATGTTGTATTCCAGGTGCTTTTGGATGTGGAAAGACTTGTATTTCATAAGCATTGTCTAAATATTCTAATTCAGAATGTATTATTTATGTTGGATGTGGTGAAAGAGGAAATGAAATGGCTGAAGTGTTAAGTGAATTCCCAGAATTGACAATTTAAATGAAAGGAAAAGAAGAAAACATTATGCAACGTACTTGTTTAGTGGCCAATACATCTAATATGCCTGTGGCTGCAAGAGAAGCATCCATTTATACAGGAATTACTTTAGCTGAATATTTCAGAGATATGGGTTTCAATGTATCTATGATGGCTGATTCAACATCCAGATGGGCTGAAGCCTTAAGAGAAATCTCAGGTAGATTGGCAGAAATGCCTGCTGATTAAGGTTATCCTGCATATCTTGCATCTAAATTGGCTTAATTTTATGAAAGAGCAGGAAGAGTTAGATGCAGAGGATCACCAGATAGAGAAGGATCTATTACTATTGTTGGTGCAGTCTCACCACCAGGAGGAGTAAAATACAATATATATCTTAGGATTTTACTGATCCAGTTACAACTGCAACATTGACAATTGTGTAAGTCTTTTGGGGTTTGGATAAGAAGTTAGCTTAAAGAAAGCATTTCCCATCTGTCAATTGGACTATTTCAAACTCTAACTATGAGAAAATCTTAGAACCATATTTCAATAATTTTGATCCAGAATTTACACATCTTAGAAAGGTATTCAAGGAAATCCTCCATGAAGAATCAGAATTGAATGAAATTGTACAATTGGTTGGTAGAGATTCACTATCAGAAGATTAGAAACTTGCTTTAGAAGTATATTATTATTAAATTAGATTGCAAAAATCATTAGAGAAGATTTCTTGTAATAAGATGCCTTTAGTAGATATGATTATAACTGTCCATTATATAAGACTATTGGCATGATGAGATGTATTGTTTCATATTTTGAATGTGGAAAGAAGGCAATTATGGAATCATCAGGAGATGCAAAGATCACTTGGAATATTATCTTAAATCAAACCAAACCACAATTTGTCAAACTTTCATAAATGAAATTTGAAGTAATTTAAACTCTAATCTTAGGATCCAAAACAACCAAAGCAAGAGCTTTAGAACTATTTCAACAAATTCGTTGACGAAATCAAATCATCCTTTAGGAACTTAACAGAAAAATGAGTAGCAGTATTAAATAATAAACATTATGATCATATTTTACCTCCTACTTGTAATCAATGTATTTTCCAAGACCTCAGATGATGAATTGAGAGAGGCTGCTTGTGTAATCTTCTCTAGATACATACTACAAGTGTAGAGTGATTATGCAAGTCCACCTATTGGAATGTTAATCAATGAATAAAAAATGACTTAGGATGATGCCATTTATATTGTTTAAAGTGCTGCCTTAGAAAAATGTTTAGATAACATTAAATAAAGAGAAGTCACCAGAGTATTTTGCAATCCTAACATTAGATTTTAGATGCTCTATAAAATTAAGAATTAGATTTGAATAGGTACAAGCATCTCCATGAAGAAATATAATTCGATCGTTTCATTAATAATAAACCAGAGAAGGCAAAATTGAATTAATTAATCGATATTATCAAAGATGTTGAAGAATTGATTGCCACTTAATGGTAGAGGAAACCAGAAGCTGAGTCAAATAGGCAAGATAAATCAGAAGAAATCGATCCTGATATAGAATTAGATGGTGACTAACCACAAAAACAATAAAAATTTGATATAACAAAGGTGCCTTTCAAATAGATATTCTTCAGAAATAAGGAGGCACTATTATTTGCATTATTTGCATTAGTACCTGTTATTTTGTTCATTAATTGTATTTTTTTTATTATATCTTTTAAGCATGTTTCAAATCTAAAGGAAAGGGAAAAAAAACATAGGATGTTAAAAAGGAAACTAAGAAGGATGTAAAAGAGGAAGAAAAGAAATCGTCTGAAAAATAAGAGGGTAAAAAAGAAACGAAAGCCAAAAAAGAATGATAGTAATTAAATTATTGTGTGGGCACTATAAATTATGAAACAAGAGCAGCATATACATAAATATCGTGAATCATGCTTCGAGAAAGAACCTGACTTTTTTTTATTAATTTGCATGCTCAGCCTAATTACGAAAGATGCTATATTTAGTTTCTTTTTTTAGGATTGTTTTTTTTGATCCAATCGACAGAACTTCATACGACTGAGTAGGTTTTTCTTTATGCTCTGTAATCATGATGGATTCAACTCTATCAACATCTCCAGTCAATTCGGGTATTTCTATTCCATTTGCTTCTATACGATTATAATCGTTAATTGTATTTTCAGCTTCTTCTTCATTCATAGGTGAACCAATTTGATATGATTATGTATGTCTCGTATTTTCTTTATTTTAATCTATACTTATCTAAATACTGATTTTATTTGATTCGAATTTTTGCTTCTTAGTGGTTGTGGACTGCTTACTTGGCATTTCACTTCCTCCGTCTTAGCAGATCTAGCAACAGGTTGACCCCATCTCTTATTAATTTAATTTTATACATTGAAAAAAAATACAAAACTTTCCAACGGGTAGTGATGGTTGATTGTTACATATCCAGAAAGAGTGAGAAATTTTATCAAGTTGTCGTTTTTAATACACAAATTAATTGAAGTTATATATATTTTAATTTGCATTGAAATCAGAAAAAGTAATCTTACCTGGAAGAAATATGTACAAATGAAATTTACAAGTTTTAAATTATACATAAATCAGAAAAAATAATCTTCTGCTCAAAATTGCTTTATTCTATCGTTTAAGCCTTTGTTGTGCATACTGATTTCACGTATAAATTGTAAATATCATTTATATACTAATCAACTGCCACTAAGTATAAAGCAATAAATGTGTTAAGGACATTTTGGCTTTTTTTTGTATTTTTCCAAATTCGATTTGGCTGTGAATTTGGGATTAGAGAGTGTGGGGCCACATGTTTGGATGATTTTACAATTTCCTTTCCCCTTGCTTCGTCCAATTTATTGGTTAATTAAAATTATAATGAAAAGTAAAAAATTTATTCTCCTATTTTGTAATTCTATAATTGGTTTTTAGTTTACAATGAGAATGTCCATTATTCACTTCTGGGTAAGGGACTGAGTTAGGGGAAGTTGTAATTCGAGGAATCTCATTCCCTTAAACACCTGACCCTTGACTCGCTTAAGATTTTTTGTTGAAGGTACTCAATAGATGGGATAAGGGATGTTGTATACTTATAATAATAATTATAATGGAGCATGAATTATATATTCAGAAAATAACAGAAGAGAGGAAGAAAAGAGATGAAGAGTAAAATTTTAATTTAGGTACCTAAGACGCCACAAACGAATAGAAGAGAGGAACAAAATAAAATAATTGTCACTTCAAGAACTTGAGACCAAAAAATTTCTCCAATTGAAAGAACTTCAAGACACTCGCCGTTTGCAATCCAAGTTAAATATGTCGTACATGCAAATCAAATCTGATGAACGTAGTTCGAAGATTAGGGAATAAAACAAACGAGTCAAGGATCTGATTGAATAATTTAGAAGAGAAAGATTGTAGCAAGAAGAAGAAAATAAGTAAATTAAAGAATAGAAGGAAGAGGAGATTAAATTAAAGTTATAGCAAATCAAGGAGAAATTCAAAAAACTAAACACAGAAGAGATAAGGGAGCATTAGTAAAAATATTAGAAGTTTCAAGAAGAACACCTACAATAGTAACAATAAATGAAAGAGTAAAAGAAGAAAGAGGACACCTTCTTCATGTAATAGGTCCAATCACGTTTAAGAAGCAGAACTTATTAAGTGTAATTAGAAATCATGAAGGAAGAAGATCAAAAAAGAAGGGAACACTTAGAAAGATTAAAGAAATAAAATAAAGAGAGGTTTGCATATGATTCATTTGTGAAGGAGCACTTCTTACCTAAATTGGCTGCTCATAGTATTGATGTAACACATAAAACAATAGTCAATATTAATCCAATAAAAAGTGATTAGAAATAGTTAGGGAAGTAGTATTTGAGATAGTTGAGAAAATTACCCAAAAGACCAAGAGTACAATCCTATACAGCTGACTAATCATCATCAACTACTATAAAAAAGGATTATTTGACTGAAATGCGAGCATTATCAAAAAAAAAGTCACCAACTCGACCATTTGATATTAAATTAGAAGCAGAAAGGTATTTCGTACATTAAATCATAGATTAGAACGAGAATCTAAATAAGTATCAACGAAGAATAGAGTAAAGGGAGACTAATTATTAATGGATTCCATAAAGCAAAAAATGCTTCTATTGGAACTCTGAAATTGCAAATATATGTATTTTCACTCATTCAAAATCATTTTGGACAATTTTTTCAATTCTTACATGTACAAATCTGTAGCACCATAACTTTAGCTTCTCAATGCTTTTGCTAAATCCTATATTTTTTCAACAGGCACTATCTCATTCAATGTCTTTTTAGGTATTATCAAACTAAAATATTAAACATATCACCTAGAATTGGTATTGCCTAAATCTAAACTATTCCTCTGAAATGATAATCTCCCAGGAGAATGTCTCGAATATTGTTTGATACGAAGAGGAGATTCTTTAGGTGTTATTTATTATGTCCTTGGTGATTTTGGAGATTAACTACTACGCAAAATAGATTGATAAGGATTTGCTTGTATTTCTTTAGCTTTTTTTAATACAGTTTTTTGATTCTCAATTTTGGTACTGAATTTGTCACGAACATCCTTTCTAAAAATATCCAATTATTGATATTTGGAATTGTTCACGATAAATGATCCTTATTACATATAAAATAATAAAAATTATTAACAGATAATTACAATCACTGGAATAGTTATTACATCATTAATTGAATTTATTTCGTTTTCTAAATTAAATAATAATGAAAGTAGTAGTTGCTCTTTTACTAATTGTAATTGCTTCTGCATCCACAAGAACAACATTTAATAAGTTGAACTATTCAAAACAAAGATCTATAACTGCTGTATTGGCTTAAGTTGAGTCTCTAATAAGAGCTAATTCACCATTAGATGCCGTGTTGAATATTTTAACACAATTCAGAGATGCTGTTAATGTTGAATAAGTGAATCATGATGAAATCTATAGTATAGAATAATAAGAATGTTGGTCTGAGGATGATTTTAGAAGTGCTGAAGTTTAAGATGCTTCCAATGTCTTAAGGGACTCAAGTGCTTAATTAAATGTATGTTAAACATCAAAGATAAGAACAACTAATTAAGCAGAAGTTAATCAATAATAAATATTCACATATTAAGAGCATTTAAATTTAGTATTGGCAACTGGAGAAAATGAAGCAACATATGTTAAAAAGAGAAGTAGAGATTATGATGATTCATTACATGCTATAGATGAAGCATTAGATATATTATCTGGTATATCAAATGGAAATAGAAGTTTTGCTGAATTGAGCAGAGTAAGTTAGACTATGTTATAGACATCATTTAATATTTAATAAACACTTAATTATGCCCCAATATTTTATGCTTTCACTTAATTAGCCAAATAAGGTGATTCTGTTGATCCAAGTATGATTGAGGCAGTTGATCATCTCTTATTATAATTGAGAGAAGACATTTAAGAAGCTTATAATGAGTTCTCTTAATCAAGTGCTGCATCTGTTGCTGCATTCAATGAATAAAAAGAAAGAATAAATATTATTTTAGCAAGATTGGCTAAATAAGAAGAAAGAATTGAAGATAAATTAGATCATTTAAGCCAATGCATTGGAACATAATCAGCTATTGCTTAAGCTGCATCAAACAAACTTTAAAGAAACTAATAATTATGGGATTAAGCATAAGCATTATGTGCAACTTTTGATAATGAATACAATTTTGCAACATAGGCAAGAAGAACTGAAATTTCATTGGTCACTTAATTAGAGGATTAAGTTAAATAAAGATTTGCTTAGGTTGATGATGAAAAACCACCAAAGTTAAGGAGGTTCATTAAACTAAATTATTGATATATGACATATATATTAAGTATGCCTGCACAATTCTGATCTCTTTATTTTGAAATAAAATAATTACAGAATATCGATTAAGTTCTATATTATGTATTAATGTAAAACACATCTAAGAAACTTAGAAGTATTATTTATATTAAAATAATATAATGGCAGAAACACAAACACCAGATGATATTAGTCAGATTGTTAAACAACAATAATATCAACCAAATATATTACAAAATCAAAATGTTTAACCAATTCCACAATAATAATAATAACCACAACAACAACAACAATAAGCATATGTTGTCTATGCCCCTCAAATGTACCAATAAAAACCACAACCATATGTATATAATTAAGTGTAACCAATCCATTATCCATAATTCCAATAGCCCCATTAATAATTTGTAAGAAATTTATAATATATATTAGCCTCAAGTAGTTTAACCACCTCAAAAGTTAAAAACTCCAGAAAAACCCCTTAAACATGAAGAATTGTCAACCTGTGGACCATAAGAAAGGAGATATTTCCATTTATAATCATTAGCCTTCTTCTTACAATTTTAAGCCCTAGCTTTTATACTTTGTTTAGTTTCTTATCATAATGATATGGTTTATATTTCATTCAGTCCATCATGGGGTGGATTCAAACCAACATTTTATGTTTCAATGGTAATAATGATTCTATCATTGTTATATTCATACACAAATAATAAAAAGTTAAGAAATCCAGTTGCTAGTAAAATATTGGCTGGAGTTTATGGTGTTTCTTATGCATTTTTCATTCAAGCTCTATACTCATCAACTTATTATTATTACTACTACTATTAGTACAATTAACAATATTACTTATTGGAAACAAATGGAGGAGATGTCGTTGTGATTTTATGTTTTAGTTTCATAAATCTTTAAGTACTTTCATTGTTTTCATATAGTATTTAAGAATTTGGCCAACTTAACTTCAAAGGTATCATATTTGATTATAAAAATAGGTTCATTTGGATATTTGACTATACCAATCATCACTTTTGGTGGAATTTGTTTTGCCTTTTATACTAATTATGGAGCACTTGTAGGAATGATATTGTTCTTCCTTGCTTTTGGATTCTATTTACAATTTACTCTAACTAGATTAGTAAATTCAAGCTCTGTAAAATAAAAATAATACATTTTTAGTTTAAACTAAGATCAGATGAAGGATTATACACAGCTGTTCTATTGAGTTTTTTGATTTTAGTTCCATTCTTTGAAAATGGATCATCAAAAAGTGATGAAATGATACAAGAATCATAAAGTGACAATGAAGCCTAACAAAATGCACAATGAGGAAAATAATAAAACAATATTCATAATTTATATCTCTAGCATTATACCTACATTTTTTTATATTAATATTATTATCTAATGGCTTAACAATAGAATCCATAGACATTTGTGCCTATATTTGTGTCATAAGATGAATACAATGAAATAATGAAGCAACCACCTTATATGCACTAATAGTTATTACAATAATTATATCAGAAATAATCATAATCAAGTTAATAGCCATAATATTAATAATAACCATAATACTAACCCTATCAACCACCTTAAAACCATTAACCAATTTAAATTCCCCCAATACCGAATTAACCAGAATACGGAAGACCACCTTAACCAAATTATTAACCATAATAGTACACACCTTAACAATAGATGTATTAACAACTAATTCCCCCTTAAGAGTAAGCTGTTATTACATATAATCATAAATTAATATAAAAAGCTGGTCAAAATGAAATCAAAATGTTTAATGAAAACTTCACCAAATACATTGCCCTACAGAATGGACTTGCCCTTATTTTGAACTTTTTATCCATGATATTTCGTTTTAGACTTATTACTAACTGGTATAGCTATACAGCTGGATTTTGGGTTGTATTGTCACTGTTTATTGTCCTTAACCTTTTTGTATTAACCAGCCCGAGATATGTTGCAAAGGTATTTATATTTGGTTATTTTAGGGTAAAAATTAATAAGTCCTATTTTTCTTTCACACTGTCTTTTACATGCTTTTGATGTAAGGACTTCAAACAGTGATTTCAGGATCCTGGTATTATGATAACTACTTTTTCTTTTTTTATGCGGCCATTGTGTCTTAAATTGTGGCTGTTGCAGGAATAGTAAAACATTAAGGAGTACATGCTGAAACTAAAAATTATTTAGCCTACTTAATTATCCCAGTAGTGATAGTCTATGTAATTTAAATAGCCACTAACTATTATTTTTTCTTTTATGTACCTTTTTTCATTTGGTGTATTGTTGTGGTTCTACTTGGAATTGCAGAAATTCATTTAGTCAGAAGAATCAATAGTGGAGGATATGTATATATTTAAACTATAAATTAGTGTAATTATAGAACATGTGATGCTTATGCTATGGCAATGAATGTACCAATATTGATAATCAGTCCAATTAATGACTTAGGATGACGCATAATTATAATTATCATGCATAATAATTAACAATTTAATAAAAAATTTCGTCACTATAAGATTCATTATAAACAACTAATCATGAACAAGAACCAGAGGCCAAAGAAAATACTCTCCTTCTCGTGTCACATTAATAGTGGGAATTATGTGAGTGACAATCAGTATCCTCATTAGCTCTAATTTCTAGAACTTTAGAGATATTTGATTTATGAAAATTGAATCGCTTAGGTCTTTTGTTTTTATAGGTGTGGCTCATGCTGTCATCTAAATCTCTTGAACTTAAATCCTATTAATATTGTTAATCTTTTACATTAATATTCTCTAAAGTATATTCAACACTCTCTATATTTTAGTCCATCTCTAGTTCTTACATTAATTTAAGTATTTTGTTATCCTTCTATATTAATCTATCTATATGCATTAGATTATTTTTTTACTTTTTATTTCATTTTTTTACTGCAAATCGATTCTATTAGACCTATAGAGATTGTATGCTAAATACAATATTTTCCCCTCTTGAGTTTCAAACTAATCCATATTATTTTAATTAGTAAGTTTATAAAGATAAAATTTCAAAATTATCTGAAGTATTAAATGATTGGTAGAAGATACTTCGACTACACTGGCTTCTCCAAATAGAATTTCATACCAACTTATTAACATTTTGGAAATTCAGATTCAATTGGATGACCAGAACATGCCACAATTATTGGTAGCTATGTTCCCTTTTCTTCACAATAATCAAATATCAATTTAGCTGCATTAACTCCATTAATTCCAGGCATCTCTAGATCCATGAATATCAATTTATAGATTTCATTGTTGCATTAAACACATTTCTTTCTTGTTTTAATTTTCTCAAGTGCTTAATACCCATTGATAGAGGAATCTACATGTTATATACCTCTGAATGATAAATTAAAACTTACATTTTGCCCAACAACATTTGGAGTGCCTCAATATTGAAATGAGTATCATCTACTATCAGCACTTTACTACAACACTCTTTTTCCAAAACAATTGATTTCTTCGGTTATGTGATTGTTATTTATATTTCTTTTGAGCTCTCTCCATCATCGACATTCTCTTCCGAATCATGGATGAGGAACATATTATTATTTCCTAATAATTACTCACAACTAGGTTAATCTCCTGGATTTATAGTAAATGAAAATTTTGATCCCTTTCGATAGGTTGATTCAAGAGTTAATCCATCACCCAATTGTTGTGCAATTTTATTACTTATCAACAATCCTAAACCAACACCCTGTGAATTCAGTTTTCTACTTTCCTCAGAATTAATCTTACCGAATGCTTTCATTAGCTACTTTTTATCTTGTTCTTATACTCCAAGACCAGTGTCAGCAACAGTTATAATAATATAATTATCTGAATTTGTTTCAACTTCAATCGAGATTTAGCCTTCCTCTGTGAATTTGAATGCATTTCCTATTAAATTTATAATTATTTATTTTATCCTCGAAGGATCTGATTCTATGATAAGTGGACAATTAGAAGCATAAAATAGATTCAATTTTAATAATTTCTTTTCTGCTTAGAGACTAAACATTTAAAAACATTCCTGACATAACTTTTTCAAATTGAATCTCTCAATTTTTAATTAAAATTTATTAGCCTACATTTGGGCTAAATCCAGTAGGTCATTACATAGGTTTAGTAAATATTTCGAATTATCAATGGATGTTTAGATAAAACTATTATTTTATGTTAATGTAACATGTTCAAGCATATTAATCATGCAACCGAGAGGGGCACGAAATTCATGCGATACAAAGGAGATCATTTTAGATTTTTAATTATTATGTGCTTCTAATTGTTATATGTACTTCTTATAACTTAAGTCTCTACAGATTATTGTCATTATTTTTTTCACTTAACTGTTTATATAAACTGAAATTTCAAAAGTAGGCTGAAATTGAGACTAAATAAAATTTTAATTTTTTACTTGATTACATGGCCTATTTGACTGAACATAAAATAAATGACGTTCTTTTTTTGATCTATTCCATATTTTTTCAAGAGCCTGTGAGAAAGTGATCTCTTTACATGAATTAGCCCTTTAAAATAGACTAACTGCTTTAGAATTTTGAGATATGGAACCACTAGGTTACTTGAATAGTGAATTCTGCTTGTCATAGCCAGCAACAGGTGCATCGATTGAGTGAACAGAGTTTCTGGCTTCAATTTTTTCAATTTTTGTATAGTTGCAAAGGACAAGAGAAAGTGGAGTATCTTCTTAAATGGAAAACATCTATTTAGCAGCTTGATTGATGAATGTTGGTTTATTGTCATAACCCTATTCAAATAGAATGACTCCTTCTCTTATCTGATTAAAACAAAGATATTTTGTGTAATGATCTTAAAATAGTTCATGTTAACTCATTTCCTTCCAACGACATCTTTAAGAACTTTACAATTAATCGATCAATTGACTTGATTTAGAGAATTCTCTTTCTCTCTGAGTTGTAGTATAGTACATAAAAATCAAGATAGCATATATGAATGTAAAATGTACTAGTGTCCAAATAAGTCGTTCATCAACTTAATAATATAGTCTAACAATACAATAGAGCGAAATAAATATAACACCTGCACAAAGAAAGGATAATTTTAGTTTATTTTTACATAGTAAGTAGCCATAATAAATAGGATGGGCAAAATCAAAGGCAGGTATTTGTATTTCAATATGTAATACATAGGTGATTAGGATTTGACTAATTATAATCCAATTCTTTTCGAGTGATGCATTGTAATAGTGTATGATTAATGTAAATAGTACTAATCCGATCAATACAACACTTTTATAACTGAATTGTTAAGCTACTTAGTTGATTAATTGTCCAAGTAGAAGCAAAGAATTGATAAAAAGGGCATGTGATATTTTAATATTCATTATATTAATGTCAGCACTGGCATAACAAGCATAGTTTAAGTCCAAGCCCTGACATCGTTCATTCCTCCATATTGATATGTACCCGTTACAGATCCAGTAAATGCATTATTAAACTCGTTTTTGCCTAAAAACTCTAAATCAAATGTAGTGGAATCTCTAATCGTAAAGTAGTCGAAACTGACTTCTTAAGGATTACCACCCAAAATTACTATCAAATCTCTTTTTTATACAGAATCTAACTTTATAAATAGTTATACCAGCAACATCTACATCTTTCAATAATACCAATTAAGCTCCTGCTCTTGGTGCACTTAACTTAGTTTTAGATTTAGGGTTTTCAACTGTGCATTTTTCAACATTCATTATACCAATCTTGTCTGTTGCTTTCTCTCCATTAGCTCCTCCAAATATAAGTACATGTTTATCAGATACTGGAAGACAGGATGCACCTAGATTGTTGTTCAATCCTAAACTCCACTTAAATTTTAATTCTTTCCATTTTTTTGTTGAAATATCAAATTGTTCTACTTTGTTGTTGTTCAGTAATTGCTACAGTATTACTCAATCTTACCATTTAGTCATTAACCGATCCATATCCTCCAAACACATATACTTTATTATTCAATACAAATCCAGAGAATCCTGTTCTAGCATTGACTAATGAATCAACAATCTCCCATGATTATTCTCCATTTTCATTTATTTTTGATTTCTCATCATAAAGTTCACAACAATTCAAAACACCCCATCCTTCTGGTGTTATAAATTATCCTCCAACAACCAAATACAAATATTCATCCTTTGTACCAGGCTTTACTAATTCAAATACTTTATGATTATGTCTGGCAAAATTCATTGGTGGAATCATAGCAACTTATTCTTAAATCTCCTCATCACCAACTTCTTTAAGTAATCCTAATCTCCATGATTCATATTTTAATCTATATCCATCCATTTAATCATGCAATGTCATTCTGAAACAAAAATTTGTACTAGAGATTCCATCACCTTCAGCATATGCCCCACCAGTCACTAAAAAATCTGTTCCTCCAGATTTTTAGATGTAAGAAGAATAATAAGGAACATAAATCTACTCCTCCTTACTAATGTAACACCAATCGGCTATCAATATTAATTAATTTATACCCTTGATATCTCCGCTTGCAAAGTTGTATCCGATTAATGGGTAAAATGAATCTTCTGGCTTATTCTAGTCTACAAATGGGGGATGAATGATTGTTGTAAATGTGAAATGACTATTTTTCTGCTTCATTAATATATTTAATATAATACGAGGGAAATTATTACTTCCATACACAAATTACTATCATTTTGACAGTTATCTCATCCCTTGAAAAATATAATTTAAAATATGCCTATTGACACTTGGTTATTGATTTTATAGAATGTTTGATAAATAATAATATTATAAACAATCTTGTTAAGGACAATAATATGATAAATAATAATCAGCATTCGCCCAGGGAACTCTAAATAAGTATGGGATGCAATCTGAAAACAGACAGTCAAGATTATAATGAGAATTCCACTCTCTAAACAACTAATTATAGACCTGAAAACACAATGCCAGAATAAAATATACTCCCTTAACATAATCCCAACCAACAACCGCTCTTATTTCCTAATTAACTATAAGCCCTTGATGATTAGTTAAAATAAAAGTTTTTAAGTGAAATCAATGGGATATGGATGTTTCAGGAAGCCATGCAAATTATCCTGTCCGTCATCACTATTATAGACTATAGCTATGATAAATTTTTTTTCAATTTTGACAAAGGGAGATATAGGGCTCCACTTTACTTTTTTTTCATTATTTCAATGTCTTAGCTCTTACTAGTTACTTTCCACAAACCATCTAGAAATGTATTAATTAATATATAGACAGAAAACTAACTCCTTTTTCATATTCCTATTTTTCACCATATCATACTCATTGTGGGTGAGTGGACTTATTTCTGGATATCACAATGATATATGGAATATAGAACGATCAGTCCAAATTGGTTTCGCAATTTTTATAGGGACTATATGCAATTTCTTGACATTGATCACAATTCAGATTCATTTTTCTTTAAGCCAAAAACCAATTGTTTTTTTACGTAAACAATAAATCATATAAAAGGTGCATATAAATATGTATTCATTCCTCCGTTTATTTATGTCTTCATATTTACTATTTTTAATCCATTTGACTATGTTGCAGTAGTAATGCTCTGGATGGCAACTGAATTGTGGGCAGCCTGCTTTGGGGGCCTGTATCTTTATAGTGTACTACAAGTAGTGAATGGAAAAGTATTAATTTCTATATTCTTAGTTCAATCTCGATTAAGAGCAAACTATAACAGCAGCTTTGCTCACATTTGTTAATATGTTCTTCCCTTTTGGAAATTTTTGATTTTTTATAATATATATATATAGTATGTATATTTTATATTTAAATATAGATTTCGATTCTTTTTGTTAATCTTCTACTATAAAGAT
>JMSD01000005.1:359701-413352 GCA_000715435.1 Paramecium caudatum
AAATATTCGATACTTTTTTTATAATTTGATGACGTAAAATAATTAAAAATAGTTTGGAGAATATTTCATTCTCCAATAAATTTTATCAAATAATCAGATATGAGTGGAACGTAGAATACCTAAATACGATTTTAGCCTGCTTATGAAATGAATCAGCCTCCTCTTCACTAAGGAAAAACCACTATACAAACTTTATCGATGGGTTCAAATTTTTCTAACAATAATGACCAATCCCAATTCTAATTAAAATTATACCCAATTCATCCAAAGTAATAAACCAATCAGAAATAAGAGAAAAATTAAGAAATTAGCTAACGATTAATTTAAGATCGTTAGCCAATTATATACAATAACGAGGATGACCCAATCGCAAAAAGAAAACTAATTTTAGAGATAAACAAAAAGGCCATTTACCAATAATTCATTCAAGTGATTTTATTTTTTGCATGCAGTTGTTTTGATGATTTTTTTACTTTTTACGAAAGCTTCTTTTATTGGGGTTAATCGACTCACATGAGAGTAATAAGTGTTTTCATTATTATATTAGTAGTAATACTAATGATAATTGTACGTTTTTATAAAGAATTATGGAAGGTATGAATAATAATATTTAGAAAAATTCCAAAGGTACTTTGATTTATGTAATATATTTTATTCTTTATACTCTTTTTTCAAATTTACTATCACTAGGAATTCACTATTTTAGAAAACGAAATTAGATAACTAATAACGGCATTTACAATTTTTTTTACTATTTCAGTTATTATTATACAGAGATTTCATTTGCTGGGTTAATTATGATGCTTCAATGTCATTTTTTATTGTATTATTCGCCTAATTAATTAAAGTTGAAATGTAAAAAATATATAATAATTAGTCTTTTTTATCCCTATGTTTTATATACCATTGTTATGGTATTGGTTCTTTTCCATGGTTACCACTGTTTAATTTTTACCCACCATATATTTCACTTATTTGACTCCAATTTGGCCTATGTTGTTTATTATCTTCTATGTACCAAGTTTATTATAGATTTATTAGGGAAAAGTAAGAATATTATTTAAATTTAGTTCAAACTTGATAATTCATAATCCAACATAGGAAGTGTGTTAGTAATTACGAATATGTTCTTTTTATGTATAAATGAGTGAATATTATTTATATTAAATATAGATTCGATCTTTTTTGTTAATCTTCTACTATAAAAGATGTTCAAATTATGTGCAGATTGTTAATATATATTATAAATAAATCATATGATAAATTAACTTTTATTTTTCAATTAATAATATGTTGTTGATTTAGATGTACATAAATAGGCACAAAATAGCATACATAAATGTGATACTAAAATTGTTGTCATAGTTATAACTCTGTTTCTCCAATAGGGTACCACAAAGGTTTCTGCAATAAATACTACTACTGGATAGTGAATTTAATATAAAATTCCAACAATTCCAATCAAAACAATGAATTATGTTTATTTAACTTTCTTGAATAATTGTGATATTCCCAATCCATATAATGCTGTCAAACCGAATTTAGAAAGCATTAATAACCAACCACCAATGCCATAAAAATTATGATATTTATCCTCACTACCATCAAAATATTTAATAATTAGCATTATTAGTGATTAATATACAATTATCATAATAAGGAATGGAAAATATAATGGCACATTTAATTCAGATTTAATGATTGTCCATCCTTATGACAAAGCTATAAAGAGTAGTGCGAAAAGTAATTGAGACGCATTATTGCAAACACTACCAATCAAATCAAAAAAATAAATTCCAATACCATTAAATGAATAAACTGTGTAATGTAAAAAAAATGCTATTTCAGCAATGATATCTATGAATAAGACTCTTAGAACATATTTAATAAAAACATCGTCCTTTCCCTTCCAAAGGCAATAAGCTCCTATTAAAATACTTGCTATAATTTGAAATCCATACAATTTCAGTATACCATTATCTTCACATGAAAAATGAGATCCATTGTTTAATGAGGTGATTTCTATTTCAATAAAATATCCATCTAATTTAGCAAATTCTTTTTCGCAGTCAGATGTTGCAATAATATATATTTTATCTCTATAGTAGAGATTAAGTACTTTTTCTCTTGGTTAACTCCATTCTCCATTAAGTAATAATTTTTCTCTTTCTTAATATGTTCCTAATGCCCTTTTATTTGTGCATTTTTCCTCCCTCTTTTACATAGGCCAATAATCATCTGTAAAAATATGGAATCTGAAATTAACAAATTAATCCACTTCTGTTGTAAATGGCTTAGTTAATCTTACTCTAAATGAGAATGACCCTTTTCCTAAGTCTACTCCATATTTTTGTAAAAAGTATACATTTCCAATAACTTAATTAACAGGAAAGGTAAAAGTTGTAAACTTACCTATTGCTAAACTCAATAATAAAAAAAGTAACATATGAATATTATTTTTATTATATTATTTTTAACTCACTTCAATATTTTTCTAAGCACATATTATAGAATTCCTCCATGTCTATAGTATTCTAATTCAACATCAGTATCTAATCTCAATAATGTAACAAATGTTATTACAGTACCATCATCTTTTTTAGCAGTCACTGTAACTTTTTGATTAACCTATATATATTATTTTATTATACTGTAATTGTTTCTTTTGTTACATCTAGAGTATAAAGTTCATGACCAGTTAAACCAAGTGATTCTGCAGTTTATCCTTCAGTAAATTCTAATGGAAGAACACCCATTCCTGCTAAATTACTTCTATGAATTCTTTCATATGAAATAGCAATAACTGCCTTAACACCTTATAAATATGGTCCTTTAGCAGCCCAATCTCTTGATGATCCTGATCCATATTCAGCACCTCCAATCACAATAGTTTATGCACCTTATTATAAATACTTTTCAGCAGCATCATATATAGCCATAACCTCTTTAGTAGGAACAAAAACTGTATGTGGACACTCTTTACCTTACATCATTCTATTCTTAATTCTAACATTTGCAAATGTTCCCCTAACCATAATTTCATCATTTCCTCTTCTTGCACCATATGTATTAAAATCTTTTTATTCAACCCCTCTTTCTTTAAGATATCTACCAGCTGGACTATTTGCAGAAATATTACCAGCAGGACTAATATGATCTGTTGTTATTGAATCTCCAAATACTGCTAAACAAAAAGCATTATTAACTGAATTAATATTTGGTAATTCTAAACTTAATCCTTAAAAGTATGGTGGATGATGAATATAAGTTGATTATTAATCCCATTAATATAATAATTCTTTTGGAACTTAAAGTTCATTCCAATTCTTTGTACCTTATTTAATTGATTAATATGATTAAATAAACATTTATGGTTAAACTACTTATTCTTCTAATTATTTAACTTCATCTCTTGTTGGCCAAATATCTTTTAAAAATATTGATTATCCATTAACAACAGCAATAGGTTCAGATTAGAAATCAATATCAACTCTTCCTGCCAATGCAAATGCAACAACTAATGGTGGTGATGCTAAATAATTGGCTCTTGTAATTGGATGTACTCTTCCTTCAAAATTTCTATTTCCTGAAAGTACTGCAGCAACAACTAAATCATTAGCAGTAGCAGCATCACTTACATTTTAATCAATTGGTCCACTATTACCAATACATGTCATACATCCATAACCTGTATTATGGAATCCCAACTAATCTAAAAATACATCTAATCCAGCAGCCTTATAATATTAAGTAACACATTATGATCCTGGACTTAATGATGTTTTAATATAGGGTTTAATACTTAAACCAGCTTAAATAGCTTTTTTAGCAACTAAACCAGCAGCAAGCATAACTCCTGGATTAGAAGTATTTGTGCATGATGTAATAGCAGCAATTACAACTGATCCATGATTCAAGGTATAATCTTAACCTTAGAATTAAAATTGAACTCCTTAACTTTATTTAGCATTGAATCCTTTGAATGATACTGGTGCTGTTAAACCTGTATTAAATTCTTATTTTAATGAATCAAGTGGAACTCTATCTTATGGTCTTTTAGGTCCAGCAACACATGGTTAAACAGTTGATAAGTCTAATTCAAGTGTATCTGTGAATGTAGTTTAAGTATTTTAATAAAATAAGTGAGCTGCTTATAAATATGTTTTTATTAAATTGCATTTCTCTTCACTTCTTCCTGTTTATCTTAAATAATCTATAGTTTTATCATCAACTGGGAAGAAACCCATTGTAGCACCATACTCTGGTGCCATATTAGAAACTGTAGCTCTATCTGCTAATGATAATGTTGATACACCTTCTCCATAGAATTCAACAAATTTTCCAACAACTAATTATAGAAATACATAATACCTTTTTTCTTTCTTAACATTTCTGTACAGGTCAATACCAAATCTGTAGCAGAAACATGAGCACTTAATTAACCTGTAAACTTAAATCCAACAACTTATGGAAGTACCATACTTGTACATTCACCCAACATATTTGCTTCTGCTTCAATACCGCCTACTCCCCATCCAAGTACTCCAAGACCATTAATCATTGTTGTATGTGAATCTGTTCCTACAACAGAATCTGGGTATAATAATCCATTATTTTCAAATACAACTCTAGCCAAGTATTCCAAATTGACTTAATGTACAATACCACTTCCTGGTGGTACGATTTCAAAATTCTTAAATGCTTAACTTCCCCATTTTAAAAACCTGAATCTCTCAAGATTTCTTTAGAATTCTGTCTCTTCATTTTATTCTCTGGCTGTCTGACTTCCATGATAATCAACCTATACAGAGTGATCAATCACTAAATCAACAGGGCAAAGTGGATTAATGAGTTATGGATCTTTACCCATTGATGCTGCTTAAGATCTCATTGCTGCTAAATCTACAACCAATGGTACACCTACAATAAATAATACTTCTAACCTGTAAAATCTTGAAGAATTACTCTTGCTGGCTTAAATGCTACCTCAGTATCTTTTTTTGATGTCTCTTCCCAATTAAGAATGCGTTCAACATCTTCCTTTTTTACGTTGAATCCATCGCAATTTCTTACTGCTTGTTCCAAGAGGATTCTAATTGAATAAGGTAACCTTGTCACTTTCTCTCCAAACAATTCAACCAAATTGTAATATTTATAAGCTTATCCTGAGATTTGTATCTCTGTTGTTGGATATGTGTTATTTTACATTATAATTATTTATGGTAATTGAGAAATCCTTCTCTGCTTTATATTATTACATATTATAGAATGTATATCTTATATTTTTTGTAAATACAATTGTTTAATAATATAATAAATGAAGTAGAGAATAAATGTTAATGATTTGATGGCTTAGTATGCTGCAGAATTAGGTGAAGATTTAGGAGACATCGATGCAGAAGTAAATGAAGAAAATGCTTTTTAAGATGACCCTGAAATGATGAGAATTTAGAAGCAATTGTAAAATATCTACTAATCTAAGAAATATGGTTACCATGAAGAATGATTAAAAAATTGGTAAGCCAGCTACTAAAGTTGATGAATTGGATCAAATGCTATCACAATATGAAAATTAACCAAGAGCTTAGAAAGTTGATGATTTGGAATATTAGAGACCCTCATAACAATAAGCCCAAAAAAAGCAACAAGGTGGTGGAAATGATTTAACAACGATTGAAAAAAGCATAAGTAATCCGGCTGATTTGTAATCTCTTACTCTGCTAAAATTTGAGATAGGATATTTAAATTAAAATGTATTGCCCAGCATGAAGAAAAATAAAGAATTGTATGAATTTTATAGAAATTAAGTAATCATGTTTAATTAATTAGGTAATGCAATTGAAAGAGTAATAGAATTCATTGATCTAAAAAATAAAAGAAGAAAAAATTGATGCCTCTAAATATTAGAAGTTAGTTTAGTAAACTTTTGAGAATGAGTAAAAAAAATTTTAAGTATAAAGGGAGCTTGGAAGGATAGAATAGGTTTAAGATGTAAAACTCTATTTTAAGAACTTGATTTATTGAAAAAATAATAATTTGATAAAATAGCAGCAGAATTTGGATGTGCCCCAGACAGAACACAACAATTTCTGTTTGAAGAATTTGATTAAAAGCCATTTCTCTAAAAGGCTTAGGAATTACTCAAAAGACATAAATAATGGTTAAATTTGACACAATATTTATCAAAGAATATGAAAGAAGAAAGAAAAGAGTAAATTGATGAGTTGATTAAAAAATTAGAAATAAGCAAAGGATTATAAGAATAAATAAAATAAGGGAAAAATGTTTCCTTTTCTAAATTCTTTTTAAATGAATTTCAAGAAATTACAGAAGAATAATTTATAGGAATGAATAAAATTGAATTTATAGCACAAATTAGAGCTATGACAGATTAAGTGAATTAGGCACAAAAAGAAGAGAATCTCTATTATAAAATAGCATCTGTTGCTAAACCAATAATCCAATAGGTTCCAGGTTCAAAATAGTTGGTTAAAGTTAATCCTGGGGATATCAGTAAACAATATTTTGCTCGATATGAATAAATTCTTAAATACTTGGAAGATTTGAAGAAAGAATCTTGGACACCATTACCTATTCTTAAAACAGATAACGAATAAAGACAGATTTCTACAGACAATAGAGATGTACCATAGAATACATTGAGAATTTAATTTAAGAATCTCACTCAAGGAGGCAAGTTATATCTAACTTATACTATAATGCTGGGAAAGTAATATTTTTAATTAATTTAGTTAATAATACCAAGGAAAGACAGAACCTGCAGATGGTGATGGAAAATTAAATTATGTGTAAGATATTAATTTGAAAGATTATAAGAATTGCATGAAGGATCTACATTTATCTAAAATAGATGTTAAAGCATTTAAAAAGGGATTCTTTTCTTCAGATCTAAAAGGTGAGACAAGTATTTCCCTTTCTGAACTATTGGAAATGTCTACAATAGAGAATAGTACAATGTTAAATGGAGTAGCATTATCATATTGTATCTAAATGAGGGAATCAATAAATAAAAAAAAATCTGTTTCTGTTGTCACAATAGTTAAGACCTTTCCTAAAATTAATATTGAGGAAGGTTTAGATGCTTATTTAGAATTAAAGATGAAAGAAATTCCTAGCTAACCAGTAGTAGAATAAAAGCCATAGCCACAGCCACAGCCTTAAGAGTAACCTCAACAAGTATAGCAATAAGAGGAAGCTGAAGAAGAAGATTAAGCACCAAAATTAACACCTGATAAATTGATAGTATTATTATTTTTAATTAGGCAATAATTCATTAAGAAGATGATGAAGAATTTGTAAGAGTAAAAGAATATGCAGAAAAAACTCAGTAAATAAAGGAGGAGTTTCTCTATCCAGAAAATCCATTAAATGGAAGTGTATTTTATTTTCTGGTTTAATATACTGATTTTATTCAAAAGAAATCAATTGAATTTAAATAAATACCCTAAATGAAGATTTAAGCTAGATTTGCATAAAGGTTATGGGAAGATTGCTTAAGATAGAAAATGAAATTATAAAAATCTCTTTAAGATGATATTGAAGCCTATAAAACTAATTTAGCTAAAGTCATAAAGAAGGATCAACTATTTATAAAATTATATAAGCAAATTAAAGCAGATACTTGGGCTAAATTCGTAGAGGGACGTCTAGAAATAGCACTTTAAGAATAATAAGCATTAAGCGAAATGTGAAATTTATAATAATTTGATCATATTTATGTAAATGAAATAATATCTTGCAAATGCCTAGCTATACATTAATGTTTGGCATCTTGATATTTAGAAAGAAATTCATTTACAGAGCCTCCTTATCTTAATCTATTCAAATTAAATCTAGTTTCATCTATACCTATAGTTTCAACACATTATTGCATCTTTAATTATATTAAATTATTAATTATTGTTTATGGTTTTATTGGAGCATCCAAGTATTGTGGTTTTTACATAAAATCTATCCATTAATTTTTAGGAGGAGGTGATTTAATTTTTCTATGAGTTGAGAATGCGAAGTTACTTTTACTAAAAGCATTAGTTTTAATCAAATTAGCTGATTAAGTGAGTTTAGATTATTATGATATTGGTCTTAGAGTTAGTAATTCATCATGAGGTTTTTTAAGATTTAATTTTGGGATATGTTATTTTCCTTTTGATTTTATTAATTCCATTGCTTTATTCACATTTATATCATTTGGTAATACAGAATTCTTATCAACTGTTTTTGGATTCTCCACTTCCACATTAGGAGTGCATATGCTTTTTCTCTTTTCCTTAAGTTACTTGCTATTACACCAAAAATCAAAAGTATCCTACTAATCATGAGTAAATGTAAAGTGTTTTTACTTGAGTAATACTTTAAAATTCTCATTCAAAACAAGTTATCTTATATCTAGTCGATCATTTTCTGATATTTCTAAACAAGTACTAATTATGAATCTCAACTATCTAGAATACATGGGTGGTATCTTCACAATACTAATTTGATTATGAGAATTACGCCCCTCCATTTTAAATGACTGATTTAACTTGATCAACTGTATCAAATTAGAATAATGATCTTTGCATGGTTAATTCATACAATACTAATCCTAATTGATACATCATTGATTTGTAAGTGAATTTATTGTGGAAAAGTAACTCAGGTGGTCTATAACTAGGTTTCTAGTTTTAAATTAAGTTATCTATTCCAAAATCACATATTCGTATTTAATCCTGATGTATTAGTATATTTTCTGGGTTTAATCCTTTATAACATATCTTATTCTCTCTCATGTATATGAGTACAAAGACTAATTGTATTAATATTTTGCATATAACTCTTTCTTGTATACTATTGCCTAGATGCTCATTTATGAATTGCTTAAGACTTCTTTAATCTGCATATTCCATAATCATCACTACATTTTCATCCACTCTAAATACCTCTTTCAGTTTAATTACAAAAGGTATTTAACAAGACTTGAGTAACTAAATCTCATTCAAGGCTATTTTACATAACTTCTATACATTAATTGAAGAATCCAACGAATTCCTTCATTGCATATATGTTATTATCCTTCAAATTTCTTACTTTATGAATGATTGTTGTTTTTGACTCATAGATCTTTTCCTAAATCTCATAATTCTGCATTAGAAATAATTAAAAATAGAATTTTTGTCATTATAATCATTCCAATACTTAAGAAACCATGGGACTTTAAGATACTTTCAAAAACTTCATAGCAGACAGAGGTTCTTTTAAGTAGAAACGTTAAGTGTCTGACAATTTAGAAGCTGAAAGTTCTCCCATTAATGAGCATCTCTTGCTTTTAGGAAGTTCAATATAATCATGAATTTCCTTTTCATTATTTATTTATTCCTTTTCGAAACTATCAAAGGATTGTTATTCGAATTTAATATTGATTTTTGGAGATAGCAAAGAAAGTTAAAGAAAAGTACTATTGTCAATCATTTAATCAAAAAAAGGATGAGATAGTGCAGCTTTGGCAGTTATTCTATTTTTAGGATTCTTAAGTAACATTTATGATAATAAATTCTAATTATTGGATATAATACTATCGATAATTCTGTTAAGTGAGAATCAAAGGGCATATCAAGTTCAATTAAACATTTTCTATTTTATTTTAAGGCCTCTTCAAAGGTTCCTCCTCCAAAAAGACTTTTTCCAGTTAGTAGCCTATAAAAAATACATCCACAACTAAAAATATCAACTTTTGTAGTATATCTACTCTATGATCCTAAAGTCAAAATTTCTGGAGCCACATATCCTGGGGTTCCACATTTTGGAAAAAGGAATCTAAAATATGATTAGAAATACTTTTCCATACACTCAGATGTCGCCAGTCCAAAGTCAACTAAAACAAGAGAAGAGAAATCATTCTTTTTTTAGAACATTAGATTATCTGGTTTCAAATCCCTATGGATAATCTACATTAAGAGGCCCTTACTTTATGATCATGTAAAATAGATAGATTAAGTAATAGCTTCTTAATAATCATCTTGATATTACAAATAGGCAACCTGCGACCAGGAGTATTCTAGATAAATAGTTATTATACTTTAAGTTTATCCAATTCTTCACCAAGACTTGTACCTTCTAAATATGAAGTTATAAGAAAATGTGTATTATCGCTCTCGAAAATTTCTTTAAGAGTTATAAAGTTATCAGAATATTTTGAAATTGATTTAAGAATTTCCACTTCCATTTTAAAAGCAGCCTTGACTTATGTTGATAATTACATATCCTGATTCGCTTTGCAATTTTAAAAACGATTTCTCTATCGCTTTGACTGCATAAATTTGCTTTTCGAGATTATTTTACGCGCTGTAAACCTTAAGTTTATTATTAAATTACTTTTGCAGAGCTTCCCTTTCCGATTTATTAAATTGGTTAATAAAACTCATTAATACCTTAAAAAGTAACTTTTAAACCAATCAACTCCTTTAATCTAGATGATAATTAAATATACTTTAGTAAGTTATGATGATCAGCACTCATTACTTTAAATCCTTTATTATATGGAAAAATTAAGGAATCTATGTAGAGTTCTGACTTGATTTTCTTTAAACACCATCTAATTTTCGTTTTAATCTCAAAGGGTACATAATACTTGGGACGTTGCGTTTATGGTGTCTGGTTAAATTGTTGAATGTACCTCCCCCATTACCATAAATTTATCAAAAACATGAACAAAGTATTGCTTATCTTTGAAGAAATGCCTTCTGAAACCGACAAATTAAATTCTAACTTCAGTATAGTCAATGTAATCCATTAAATGAGATGAAAAATGTTGTAATTCTCAAATAAATATATAATTATTACGATCTTGGTATTAATAATATAATCAAGGTTTATAGAATTTGTTTTTCTTCGTATCTTTAGTCCTTATTAAATTTTCGATATGTTCAAGATCTTCCTTTCGGATTCCAAATGAGTAATCAGAGAAAAACCCTTAATCTATTCTTTTTATTTCACTAAATAATATTCATAAGTACTTTTAATAGTTTTCCATTATCGCATTCCAGGAGGCTAGCATTGTTATTTATTTTTTCAAGGATTTTAAATCATCTTATCTTACTTTTATCATTGTGTATAAAATCAATATTATTGTTTTGATATTGCAAGTGGATTCTTTTAAATATGAAAGACAATTGATTTTCAACAAAATTCTTGTATATATAATTGAGCTACCATAGATGAATAAAATAGTAAATATTCGTTTAAATTGATTAATATAAATGGAATTCTAATGGAAAGTTGCATAAGATTCAATTAATAAATGCCAAAAAGTGATAGGAATTGAAAGGAGGTATTTTGCTTTTGTATTTTCCAAGATCAATGTAAGACTCTCTAGCAGCAGAATGGTTCTAGCCAATAATTTAGGGAAAATTAATTATGTTAATAGGAGTTTACAAATCAGATTCAAGTGTTCTGAAAAAGATAAACCATATTACTTATCATAATGCAAAAGAAATAGATTATATATTTTGCCTGCAATTATGAATGTGCAATCATAGTCTTCATTAATCATTTATTTCAGTAAATAATTTTTAGCTATTAAATTAATAAACTTTTCAATATTATTGCCCATCAAAACTTACATATAATATTGTCTATCTATTTTATTGAATATAAATTTTTAAGGAGCAAAAATCATACAAAGAATATCTTGCAGAACTTTTAACAGTCCTTTTGTGTAATATTCATTAACTTTACATTAATTAATAAACTCTTCATCAAAGACTGGTTTTTCAAAATCATGTATTTATTAATCTTTCAATTCAGGAGGATAAATTAAAAAATCTTTATCAATTTCTGTTATTCTAATGTTCCCTATCAGATGGCTGTATTTATTTAAGATCATAGAGTTTTACATTCTTGATTTGTTTGAAAAATCAGTAATATTTATTTGAGATGATTATTAACTTTAACGTTTTTGTTGATTTGACAGGCTTCTACTGTGTATCATAATCATTTAGGTAGGTCGTTTTACTAACATTCTTTAATACATTGGTTTTTAAACGATTTCCTAAACACTTCTTTTTGTCACACTCGCTACAGATTCTGTAAGTACACCAAATAAGTTTGTAGGATTTGTTAAAGCTTAAAGTTAACTTCTTGTTGAGCTATTTTAAGTTAGTTATGGTGTTATATCAAATTCTATTGGATTAACAACAAGTGAATTTCTGAGGCTCCCATCTAAAATAGAGGCGAGTTTTGGAGCTAATATAGTTCTTCTTCGAGTTGGACTAAAAGTTATTTGCCCATCTGGTTTTGGTGATAGATTCTTAGTTTGTACAAAGGCTGGAACATTAGTTGATACAGTCATGCGTTACTTAGTTTTAGTGACTTTTTTTTTTGCAGATGCTTAATCGATCATTTTCTCTAATAATTTAATTGTTTTTTGACATTTTCCTGGCAAATAGGAGAAAATAAGATCAAAATCTACATCTATTCCATCTATTTCTTCAGCCACTTTTTTTTATTCTGGTTATGGGAATTGCCTTTCAACTTCTAAGGGAGCAAAGTCAGGTTTTTTTAACAACTCTTCAAATTTAGGCGGCCTATAAAATTCAGTTGATTTCTCACAAATAACTTTGTCTATTGTTTTTTAATCAAATAGGGTAATATTCATAAAATCTTCAAAAAATCCTGTAATCTCAAAGTATTTCCAAATTAATTTAGCAGAATCCACAGTAAATTTACAGTAGGGAGTTGTGATAAATGAAATTAGTTAAGTAAAATACTGTGAAACTTCAGGAATGTCTAAGCATAACAATAATCTGAATGGGATATTGTAAAATATCAAAAAAAATACTGATATTTCAGGTTCTTGATAAAGAAGGAATGAAAGATATTAAACAATAATTTCTGGACAAATAGTAATTGCAACTAAATCTGACTTTAAGCATTCATATATTAGAGAATATGCTCTTTAATAATACTCCTTGTTACAACGAGTCAAAAGAAAATTATTTCTATTATCTGTTAGAGCTTGCATTGTCCTAAAAGCTCTAAATTACAATAAAGGTCTTTTCTCTTTTGATATGTTGACATTCAGTTTACGAAATGAAGGTGGTTCTGGTGGATTTAAGTCTACATCTATATTGTATAATTTCTAAGATTTTAAATACATTTACATTCGGAACAACTTACGGATTACGAGTTGGAAACAAAATAAATGACAGTAAAAGATCTAGCAACATATTGGACTTAAATATCTCGCTACTTAATTAATCGACAGTGGCATGATTAGCAACTAAAAGAGGAACCTCACTTGGATAAAAAAGCCATTCTTCCAACATTTATTATTTCATTTCTCTCTTAGACAATCCATAATTTGACGCTTCTTCTCTTTTTTATTCGACTTTATCACTAATAAAATCTAGATTCTTTGTGCTCATAACTTAACTTATTGCTACCAACTCTAAAAATAATCAAATTCTTTACAATCTTCTACATCTATTTCAAACATGACATCAATATCCCTTAATTTTATCCAATTATCTCTCATGATTAGAGCATGTTAAAAACATTAATTTAGCATGTCAAAATTACTATTGTACTTTATAAAGCATTTGTAAAAATCATTTATCAAGGTACAAATCATTTCATCATTAAGGAAAGTTGACTGAATTTTCTTTATAAATATTTTAGAATTATCTAATAGGAACCATCTTAGTTTGGTTTCATTTTCGATTACACATTAACAAAAAACTAAAAGTTAATAAAATAGTACTTTACTCTCCTAGTTTATTAAACATTTCGTTACGCAAGAAAAATACATTTTTACATAATCACTGTCATCATAATATCGATCTTGTAATGCATAAAATAATAGTAATGCCTAATTATAACAATAATAATACACTATTTTCATAAAGCTAACTTGAAATCAATAAATATTTTAAAATGTTTTGTTTCTACTAAAGTATTTTTAAAACTGATGGAAAGGGCAAGATTCTACTAAGTCTTCTGCATGCCCCAAAGATTAGTGTTTATCTCCTATTTTCATCATTTTCTTGAAGCTTGATAGGTTTAATATATATACAGCCTCCTTAAAAATCTCACATATTTCCATTAATTAATTATAATGAAAAAATTAATCCTTATTCTTGGGGGTTCTACTTTCATGGGCAAAGAGTTGCTCAGTGATTTATCAAAAAATGAATCCTTTGAAGTCCATTACATAAATAGAGGGAAAACTTATTGGAATAATGCAGTAACGAAAATTGAAAATGTTCATTACACATTTGGAAATCGAGAGGATACAAATGATTTTACTATTTTACTTAAATACCTTTCAAAAAAATTAGGAGTAGGGGTTAACAACAGAAAATGGGAAGCTGTGATTGATTTTTCAGCATTTTACAGTAATCAAGTGAAATCTGTATATTCTGCTTTACGGGGATTATGTAATTTGTATATTTTCATCTCAACCGATTCGATTTATGATGTATGCAAGATTGGGTCAACACCTATAAATGAGAATCAAGACTAAAGAAAAGAAGTGACTGAGTCTTTGAAGAAAAGAGAAGGTTATGGCCATGTATATTTTTTGTATAATTTAGAATAAATTGAAATGTGAAGATTTTCTGAAAAATTACACAATTGAAGGAACATTTAGATTTGTGATTCTTCGATTACCTGATGTAATTGGCCCCTTTGATGATTCTGGCAGATTTTTTGCCTTAGTTAAATGGATTTAATAAAATGATAAATATCCAATTTAAGTGGTATGGATGAATTTAATTTTAGGATTAAGCAGTTCAATCAGAGTAAATGAGCTTAGTCTACAGTTTAGATGTAGTGAATTGCATTAAATATTTCATTTCAAATATTCCACAATAAAATTAAGTCTATAATGTTTGTTTCGATGAGACTATTTCATATCTTGATTTAATCCAAACAATTGTAAAAATAAAAAATAATTTAGCATTCAAAAATTTCAAATAAATCCTTGAATTTAAAACATGTTACCGAGGCCAGTAAATTCTACCCATCTGTTGATTGTGGTAGAATTAGTAATCAAAAAATAAAGTCACTTGGTTTGAAGTTCACAGATTTATAAACAGCATTAGAAAAAACAATAGAATTCTTTATAAAAGAAGGATAGAAATACGAAGCAGAAGATAAAGTAGCAACAGAAAAGTTAAATAAAAAATTAAATGCTTGATAAAATCAAAATATGCAAAATTTAATAATTATATATAATTTTCAATTAATTGTCTATTGATTTATGTCAAGTTAGAATGCTATTATTTATTTTAATGAAACCATCTCTATACTTTGTATCATAAAAGCGTGAAAAATTTTGGAACAGGGACACCAATGCTCTTGTAAATTTTGATTTTCGGAATCTGTCTCAAGATCAGAATATGATTATCTTGTTTAAACAAGGATCTATTCTTAAGAGAAATACTCCAAGAAGATATAAGCTCTATCGTTAACATCTGTTCTACTTTCGTGAGGTAAGCTACTAATATTATTAGTGTTCTAATTAAGAATGGTGAGATAGGAGGCTTTATTGAGCTTAAAAATGTCTATTGTACCATTAAACCCAAAGATAATTATGTGATAATAACTCTATCCCATCATTTGTAGTTGGTATCTTTACAAAGTGGACCTAAAAATGAGGATCTTGAACATTTTATGGAAGACCTTAAGTTGAATTGTATTTAGGAGATAGACAATATAACTCAATATGTCTTAAAAAATAAAATTGGAGAAGGCATTACATCAGAAGTAAAATATTTAATAATTTAGGTGTATGAAGCATGGACTTAGGATAAATAAAAAGTAGCAATTAAAAAGGTTTTTAAAGCAGTTCCATCAAGCAAAATGAGAGAAAAATAAGCTAAGAGTTTGGCAGAAGAGATATATATTATGCGAAGTCTTGACAATCTCAACATTCCGAAATTATATGAAGTATTTGAGAAAGAAAGTACTATATTCTTTTATTTAGATGATGTTGAATTAGTAATGACACTTTACGAAGGAGGATCTTTATTGGAGAAAGTACCATACTTTGGATTAACACAAAAATAATAATTGGTTAGAAGTATGCTTGAAACTGTTAATTATATTCATTCATAAGGAATAATGCATAGAGATTTAAAGCCCTCAAATATTATTTACAAAAATAAAGATCCAACAAATAATGAAATAGCTATAATAGATTTTGGATTTGCTACTAATTAGAAGTACACTGAACATATACTATATAATTGTGGAACCCCAGGATATGCTGCACCTGAGGTTTAAGAATATAAAGAAAAATAGAAAATGTATTCTACTTAATGCGATGTTTATAGTCTTGGAATTATAATATATGAAATGTAAATTCCTAATTCAATTTAGATTTTATGGAGTTCATCCATTTAGGACATCAAGCTCTGGAAATCTCGTATTTAGTGATAATGTTAAAATTCCTTAATCATTGAAAAATCTAATTATTCAAATGACAAGACAAAATCCTAAATACAGATTTACGTTAAAAGAATGTCTTGATTAAGACTTCTTTAAGGATAATTTAGAAGGAAATTTCCTTGACGATCTCCTAAAATACAGTTTAGTTGACTCTGTTTATCAAAAATCTTCTGTATAATCAAGAAAAAATTCAATTGAACACTCTATGCAAAATGATAAAAAGATTTAGAAGTAAGATTTTGGAAAAGTAAAAACAAATTCGACAAATGAATCTAAAAACCTTTTACAACGCAGTCTGAACCCCTTAGATTCTCAACTTCACGATCTTTAGTTTAATGAGTCACATAATTTTCCAAATGATTTTGAAAATTTGCTTTAAAAGCGTGTTTGATTTGACATTCTTTCACTTAATATAAATTTGGCTATCATATTTTATTAATTTTGTAATTATAATATGCAATCTGATTCCAATGAAAACAGTCTGAATAGTTCGCAAGTTGTGTCAACTATCCAATAAAAATCAGGATCTTCAGATTCACTCAGAGTATTAAAATTTTAAATATTAGAAATTATCCTTAATGAGACAAAACAAAAAGGAAAATCCTGTGATTATTGACTAAAAATATTTATTGCTTAATGTTATTTACTAAGGAAAAGCATCAACTATTTTCGATGGTACTAATAATTAGTAAAACAGCTTTAAATATAAAAAAACAACAAGCTTGTGTTGTTAGGATGATTGTCACATCCAAGAGAGACAATAGTAATAAAGTATTGCAGTATTTTCAAAACTAAAATGAAATTTAGTATTTTAAAGGTGAAGATAACTTTTAAAGTGGAAAAATAAACTCATCTAAGTGCTTCACCAAACTTATTGATAGTGGAACTTTCATGAATCAATATAATTATCAAGTTCTTGAGAAAACTGGACCCAATCTGAAATTTTGGTATAACTTTTCTAAGAACAGATTTTCTGACGAGTGCATTATCTTAATAATTTTAAGAAGTGTATAAAAATAAATTATTATAGTTGCAAGCTCTATAATTATTACATGAAGCTAATTTTATTCATAGTAATTTAACTATGTAGAGCCTAATGACAAGTCTTGAAGATCCTAACACACTCTTGTTAGGAAATTTTTAAGAAACTATTGTTTTTAAGCCAAACTCCATAATAGTGTAAAAATGTCAGCATCTTTCGAAATACTCTAGTTTAAGTTAACATTTAGGAAGCTGTAATATACTTATTATCTTTAGAACTATATCCAAAAGATGATTTAGAGAGTTTGCTCTATATAGTCTGTCAATTGATAACGGACGGAGAATTTTTTGAGAAATCAAAAACCTTTAAAAAAAGAGGAGAAAAATTAAAATACTATTTTCAAATAAAATCACAATTTCTACCAGAACAAACATTTCGAGACTTTCCTCAATGTTTCACTGAATTTGCAAATAAAATTAGATATTTAAGTATAAAATAATATATTTAGATCCAAACGAAACATAAATCAATTATGAAAATCTAAAAGCAACATTTAAAGGTTACAAATCATTAGAGTTTGATTGGGTATGCTTGAAGTTAATATTTAGGCTCCATTGTTAAAAGGTCTGAAATAATAAAGTTAAACACTTTCTTCAAAATAATTATCTTAAGGAGAGCTTGAAGTTTAATCCTAAAAAAATAAACTTGAAACAATTATGGAATCCGTTAATGAACATATGTAAGACACAAACCATAGGCTATTTAAGAATTAAAAAAGTTTCGGAGATAATCTTTGTGATATACATCCTGATACATAGGAATCAGATGGCGAGATCTCATTTGAAGAGGAGTCAACTGATAAATCAAATGTATACTGCTTTAAGTGATAAAAAACACTGAAAATTAAAAATTTTGTACTAATTATATAATAAACTAATAATTTTTGAAAAATGGGCAGCCATATTACAACAGTCAAAATGAATTCTTTTAGAAAGAATACAAGTCCATTGTTAAATGTTACTCTATCTAAGCTTAGAGATTATCATGCTTCTTTCAAATCAATTTGTGATAATTTTTCTATGGATTTATCTGAATTTGAGCATATTTTTGGTGCAAGTGAAAGTGCTTTTGTTATTTGGGATACAGATAATAATGGTTTAATTGATAGTTTAGAATTATTTAGTGGGATTTGTATATTTAGTGATACTAAATTTGATGATAAAATCAGATGTAATTTTTATAGCAATTATAGTTTTGTTTGATTTATTTGATTTTAATGAACTAGAATCTCTTTCTCCAACAGATATTGAATTTATGATATATTGTTGTATGAGTGCTACATTCAAAATATATTCAATCTCGAGTGAAATAAATAATGAAGAGTTAACACTATTTGCAACAAAATATTTTGAGAAAGATAATCGTTTGACTGTTGTTGAATTAATAAAGTATATAATACATTAATTTAGGGCTTCAAAAACCTCTCCTGAAGTTAATGAATTCTTTTAAATAATAAAAAAAGACTTGATCGACAAAACAGAAGATGTAAAAGTGCAATAATAACAGCAATAATAATAATTTTGAATTTATTTAGATCAAGAATTAATACAAATAACCTATTTCATTATTGACGATATTCATTATAAATATAGACTAAGATTTTCTTAAATTCTTTTAAATCAAAAGGTTTAGACAAAACATCACTCATTCCAGCATTTATGCAGCATTAAATATCACTTTTATTTGTAAATGCTGTTAATCCAACTATATGTATCTATGGAATAGATTAATTGTTCATCATATAAATTAATTGTTGTGTTGTTTCAATCCCATCCATTATAGGCATTTGATAATCCATTAAGATTAGAGTTAAAAGATTACATGAAGGGCAACATTTTTATAATGATTGGACAATTTGTAGAGCTTACAATCCATTGTATGCTAATAATACTTCAAATCCTAATTTTGAAATCAACATTTATAAAGATTTTTGGTTAAAAATCTCATCATCCACACTCAATATTCTCATACAATTGCATTTTTTATTACTTACTAATCCAGTAATAAATATTTCACTTTCTTTTTCTTCACATTATTTCAAATATTATAAATTAATTATCTTTGAATTTTTATCCCTTAATTTATCATACACATTATTGATATCAGTAATTAAAAATGGACTAAAATTTTCTAAATCATCTAAACGTTTTTCTAGATAATCATCATTACTTTCTGAAAACATAGAATCATTTTGTGATTTTTTCGATGGGTATTATGGATATTAAACGGTCTTATATTAATTCGTAGTAAGATGAAATTCTGTGTTTTTTACTACAGTTCCCAAAACATTATACAATGAACTATTGACTTATATTTATTGAGAGGCAGCCAATTTTGCTTGGCTGGATTGACTTCCAAAATTCATATAATTTGAAGTGCTGCATTTAATATTTTTAAAGGAATTCGGAACCCTTATGTGATTTTATATTTGAAAAGTAATAGTCGTTCCTTTATTTTCTTCAGATTATATGTCAAAATAATTTGCATCTGTTGGTCCAAGCTTTTGCAATAAGATTGATGAGATTAGCAATCCGATACCTGACCAATCCTTCACAAAATCCTTTCTTTTTTCAACAGTTTCACTAATTTTTGCTAATTTAGGTAAAATCTCTTTTTTTATTCCTAATCCTTGATCAGTAACTTAAATTTGTAGGTTTGAACTTGAAAATTGAGAAGAAGACAGTTTTACAATACAACCCCCTTTATAACTATACTTTAATGAATTTTAGATCAGATTGATTAATATTTAAAGTAGTTTATTATAATCTGTATTAAACAACGTTAATGAGTTATCCCTTAGGTCAACATCAAAAGCTAAGGATTTATTAGAAAATTAATAATTAAACATTAGACTAATTTCACTAACCAACTCTTATATTGTAAATTCACTTCTTTTTAATGCTATTTAATCCTAATAAAAGGTTGAAAAATCTATGATGTCATTGATTAAAAATGATTAAATTCTCAAAGAATAGTAAGCAGGTTCTATAAAATTCTTCTTTATTGATGGATGAAGCATTGTTTCATTGAAGGAAGACTATAAAAAATTTAGTGCACTATTTAAGGGTGTTCTTAATTCATGAGAAAATGATTGTAAAATCTAAATACTAATAAATTAATACCTTAGATTTAAAATTGTGAATCACGACATTTTATTAAAGCTCATTTTAATTCGAGATATCATTTAGAAATATGATGATTTCATCATCTTTTTCATTTTATACAATTTATCCAAAAATTGAAATTCTACGACCATCACCTAACCAATGTTCACAATTCAGTTCAAATTATTAAATTTAAGGGAAGATAAGATACGAAAGCAAATTCTTTGACTTAAAGTTTTAGAGAATATCATTTAAGGATTAAGCAGCTTAAGGAATTTCAAATAATGTTTCTTGATTTTTTATTATATAAGAATTATTATTAAGTGTAGCCATGCAAGATTTCTTTATTTTCTTTTATATAATTTCATTTATTGATGAGACTTCCTCGTTCTGCTATACACTATTTAGAATCCTAAAATTTAATTTGTTCATTACTAAATCTACTAATTCTACCTCGGTATTGCAAAATTGTGAAAAATAGTTATAGAAACATTAGTTTTTGTAAATAATCTCTAAGTTCTTCATTGAAACCACAACCATACTTATTGGTAATATTTACATTCTGTTTTTCCAAATTTCTTCAGTTTGTATATGAGAACAAGATGGCTCTAAAATTTAATGTGGTTAAGGGGAAGATTTCAAATTAACTTAGTGAGATATTTCTTCCTATGAATCTGCTTTTGCAATAGCGATCTTAATCAAATACAGCAGCAAAATACTGGAAATAATTATTATCGCAACTAAATGACTCTTATAACAAATTACGATTAAACTTCCTATCTTCATTGTAATTTATTCGATGTATAGATATTTAGATGGTTCATTTTCAGTATTCTCAAATATATATAGAACTAAAACCAAATTTCTTTCATCTGTGAGGCACAAAGTTATCAATGTTAAGCTTTTTGCCACCATCACTAAAATTAATCTCATATTTGTGTCAATAATTTGATGTTTAAGTAAAACTCCAAATGCTATCAATCCATTTAATACAATATTTGTAGAAATCAAAACAATGTGATCATTATCGACTTTTAGCATTATTCCATAGATTGATGCCAGAAACAAAAAAAACATGCACAATTGAAACTTTTAAAATTTGAGTCCTTTAACATTGTTTTTAGAGAGAGAAGGAGGAGCTTTATCTTCATACATATTTTTATTTTTATATATAGTTTCAATTATTAATATAGTTATCAAAAATGTTTATACTTACTTCGTTAATATACCTTCATTAATTAGTATTTTCATCGAATAATGATTAATTATATTAATGAGTTAATTTTTACTTTTAAATACAAATACTTAATCATAACGATTCTAAAATTTATTCAAATTCTGTCATATTCAATGGTTTGGAAAGTACTTAGCTCATACCAGCTTCAAGACATTTTTTAATGTGTTATCTACTTGTAAAAGCTGTTAAGCCAACAATATGTGTTGCTGGTATGAGTCCATCATACATAAGTTTTTTTATTCTTTTAGTTGCCTCTATTCCATCCATAATAGGCATTTGATAATCCATTAGTATTAAGGCTAAGGGATTGCATGTTTATGAGCAAAGTTCTAAAGATGAAACTATTTAAATTGCCTCCTCACCATTAAAAGCCTATTTTACTAAAAATATTATACAATAATGACTTCGAATCCTATTCGAGAAAGTAAAAATTAAATCGAAGTTTAATTAAAAATTTCATCATCTACTGATAAGATTCTTCTACAAGAGCATTTAAGATTTTGAAGTAATTTCTTTCTTCTTTCTTCAACAACCTCACATTCTTTCGCCCTAAAAACATCTATTCCAATTTCTTTTTCTTTAGATTATTTCGACCATGCTGCTGATCTCTTATCATTAAAGCAGACATTATTTAATTCTGTGATCAACAAAGGTTATAATTGACAAATAGTTTGTAAATTTATTTCTGGTTTGATAAAGCTATTGCTCTATAAATCTGATTATTCTTCATAGCTTTTTAATGAGCATTTAGATGTTCCGAATCTTTTTTTGCTTGCACTTTAAAATTGATTTGATACAATTATAGTCGCACCCTTAACCTCATTGAATTGATTTTTTAATTTTTGTGAACGAAGTATTGTATTTGAGGAGGGAGCTTAGATGTTTGAAATATAAAAACTAACCTTAGTTCCTCTAGGTTATTCTATTGATTTAATGTGAAATTATTTATGTTCTGAAGGTGCCAATTAATTTAACAATATTGTTGATATAATTAGCCCAAAACCATTCCAAGTTTTTAGGGCGTTAAAATTAGAATGTGATTTAATGTTTGCACAATAATTTTTGATTTACTCTAATGTATCGGAATTAATTCCTATACCAGTATCTTAAATGGTTAATTTAATCATATAATCCTAGGGGGAACTTATTGTCAATATAGTGGTGCCTTAACGAGTAAATTTTAATGAATTTTATAAAAGATTGACTAAAATTTGCATTAATCTAGTGTAGTCAGAATTAATTTTATCCACACAATTATCATCTATAATTATCTTGAATCCAACTTTTTTTAATGAAAATTATTATTCAAATAAAGTAGTTATTTCTCCGATTAATTCTGAAAGGTTTATTTCTTTTATTTTTAACTCTATTGTATGATTATAATACTGAGAAAAGTCAATCACATCGTTGATTAAGTAAGATTGTAATCTTAATGCATTAAGGGCTGGCTGTATGAATGTATCTTTGACATCCTCATCGACAATTGGCTAAACAGTTGTTAGAAAATTAATTGCACTGTTAAGAGGAGTTCTTAATTCATGAGAAAATGATTCAATCATCTAAATTAATGACTTTCGTTTACTTTAGTTTTAAATTCATCACGGACGATAAACTACTAAAATTCATTTTGTTTTGAAGTATCATTTAATATCACAATAAATTCTTTGTCTTCATCATTACACATAATTCTCCCTGATAATTGGACTTATTTTCCATTCTCTAACACTTGTTGGCATACAATTTCAAGAGAACCAAATTTATTGTTTTCCATATATGTTGTATACATTCCTTGTTTAAAATTTTCTAATAATGATTTCAAATTATTTTTTTGAAATATTTCTACATCACCAATTAACTGATAAGAGTTAAGACGTGATGTTAATGGGGTTTTTTTATAAAAATTAATTGTTGATCCATAGATTTATTCTAAATTATCTTAAATAATAGAGAACTACAGTTATAAGAGAATAAAAGTGTCAACTGAAATACTTTAATCACAAAAATCTTTGAAATGTTCAAATGTTGTATTGTTTCTAAACGTAATGTTGCAATCATTTTTTGATACAAGTATAATTGGGATCGGAATTAGTTAGATTCTATTTTTCCAAATATCATCATGGATTTTTAATGATTCCATCATAAATTGATTTCTCTTTTCAAGTCCAAAGGACAATTTATAGCTAACATAACTTTAATAGATTTCTATTAAAATTACTGAGCCTAAACAAACTGTCAGTATTAACTAGCCATAAAAAATAGCACAAAAAATTAGTGCTATCGAATAAACTATGATATTTAAAAGCCCATCTAATTTGTATTAATATTTTATTTATGTTTTTACTACAATTAGTATGACAACAAATAATGCTTAATCATCATTATCCAAAATTAATTAGGTTTAAACCAAAATTTTTATTAGTGCTAATGAAATTTTTTTGAAGGGGAGAGACAATCTATTCCTGAAAATAACAACAGCGATTGTGACTGCACTTTCTAAGGCTAATTTTGCCAAAGCCAAATTAAGATGTGAATTTTATTAAATGACAAAAAAACTGTCTATGAGTGTGAGTAAAATCATCTGGATATTTATTTCATAATTTTAAATAAAGGTTTTTGATGTTAATTATCTGGGCGATCTGTTTTTCTTTTAAGTTAAACGCTCTAATTGTTCACTTAGACTTAATAATTTTGGTGATTCAATTGAAAATTTAATCATTATTTTCTAATAAAAAATTGATGCAGATGATTATAAGAATATTTTTTAATAAAAAGAACAAAAACAAAAGTTTCTTTTTTTTATAGTAACCTTACATGGCAACTAAAATTTAGAATACTTAAAAATAAATATGTCTTTATTAATGTTTGTATTATATTTTTTTTCATTTGACATCAATTATGTTTATTGCTCAGAATTGTAATTATAGAAATAACATAAATTACTAAAATTGTATAGGTAATTATTAAATAACCTAATACGAAACCTCGTAAATTAGAGCAATCTTCAAATTAAAAATATGCATACTAATAATAAATTTATAATATACTGTAAGTCCAATTAATAGTATAATGCTTATTGCAAATTCAAAATAATCCACAATCTCAAAGAATTTGTTTTTCCATTTTTTCTGCACATTCCAATGTATTGGTAATTCAATGGCACTTAAAATTATATGATAGATACATTTTGTATATTGTAAATGTGAACAAGAAGATTTAAGCATAGAGAGTCCATTGATTGATCACTGAACACTCTTCATTATCTCTTAACTAACACTTAAGTATAATTACTATAATGTCTGAAAAGGAAAAATAGTAATGCCCAGATGAAATTGTAAACTATTGCAAAGATAGTTGAAAATAATTGCTTATCCATTTCTTTTTCTTTTTTTAATAAATCATGAGGAATATTAAGAATATCTCCTTCCTCCTAATGCTATTAATTCATTATATAAATTATAAACAAAATTGTATGAATTGAAAATTAAGATTATGATTTTGTTACTTATTTCTTGTTTTGTGATGGCACTTTGAAATATTTTGTAAAACATTTAATACTCAAATTCATGTGAGGTTCAAAATTGTATAAATATGAAAGGCAAAAAATTAGCTCAAACCTGTATTTTAGTCCTGCAATTAGGACATGTTTATTCGACCAACATCCATTTGTCGAGACAAGCTTTATGGAATTTGTGATGACAGTCAGTTGTGATAAGCATACATTTTGGTATTAATGTTAAGCAGATGGGACATGTAGCTAGATCTTGGGTTTATATAACTAATGATTCAATCTGAATATTTTATTATTAATATGCTGTTTCTGTCTATTAACGAATTTTAGCCAGTCTCTTTTCTTTGAATCTAAAGTATATACACCGACTAATAAAGAATATAGCACAAACAGCCAATATTGAAATGCAAATTATGATCACTATTACAATTGCTTTAAAAGTTGCATCGTGATGATCATCCTCTTCTTCTTCATGCTCTCTATCGTCATCCAACAATCTATGAATGGTTTTGAGCTTATAAGATTAGTATTCTATTTTTATCTACCTAATCATATAATTAAGTGTCACAAAATTAGTATTAATATAATTTTGAGGAATTCAGAATTTATACATATGGTAAAAATGCAAAAAAAACATATAATCATTTGATGCAATGCCTACATATAGGACATAAATCAGATTTCTCTGACCAAGCTACAAGACATTCCTTATGAAACCAATGTTTACAAATGGTTTTTACTGATTTTTCTTTAACATTATCTAGAAGGCATATAGAGCATGTTTAACAATCAATTTTATCTTCTAAATTTAATTATTCTAATTAAATTGTTTTTAACTATTCTTAGATCTACTCCTTCGTAATTGGACGCCCTCCTCCTGTTTCTGTTAATCTTTGATTTACATATCTGTAACAAAAAAAGCATATACAAAACAAAAGGAACCCAAAAAGGATAGAAACTATTACAATAATTGCAATCAATGTCGGATTTGTACCTCCATCCTTTTCCTCATCATCCTTTAAAAATCTACGAAAAGGTTCATGAGGCATTCTTAAGTAGTACTACTTTATTTGCATAGACTATGTTAAATAAATTATATTATATCAAAAGTATATATATATTATGTGTGTATTATTTTAGCTATTTAAATCAGCAACATCCACTAGATTTCTTTTTTTCTTCCGCTGCAGCATTATTTTACGTCAATTTAGAACCACCACTTTAAGGGACACTTGGGTTAGGTGTTTTTTCATTTTAGAGATTGGCTTTAACTTGTTTTGCCATAGTATAGAAGGCATCATTTATATTTGTTCCTTCCTTTGCGGAAGTCTCAAAGAATGGTATACCAAAAGATTTTGCCAGAGCTTCACCTTCTTCTTTTGTGACTTATCTATTAGGAATATCAACTTTGTTTCCTAAGGTAAATGAACATAAAACCTATGAGTAATTTGCACACATTCTCACTAGCATGTTACTTAATTTGATTCATCCAATTACTGATATTATTAAAGGTTTCCTTGTCATCTACTGAGTATACTAAAATAATCCCCATTGCTCCTTTATAATAAGTTTGAGTAATTGTTTTAAATCTTTCTTACCCTGCAGTGTCCCATATTTACATTTTAATTTTTTTTCCATCAACATCGATGGATTTAATTTTGAAATCAATTCCTATTGTTGATAAATAGGTTGGCTAAAAGTTGTTTTCACAAAATCGTAACAACACATTAGTCTTTCCTACACCTGAATCACCGATCATAAGAATTTTTATCAACCAATCATAGTTTTCTCTTTTATTTGCCATAGAGGTAGCCATTTAATATATTAATTAATTATAAAACAGAATATAATAGTAAAAAACACATTTAAATTATGGAAATCATTAATCACTAATCAACAGTAAAAGTACTATTTAATTCTGAGAATTATCCTGTTTTCTTTCTCTAACTTTGAAATATTTTTTTCCAAATTTAATCGATGTTCAGAAATCCTCTAAACTATGTCACATAAAATACGTATAAACAATGTAAAACAAAATAGCCCCTAATGTTAAATGTAATTCGAATGTCAAATTGAAGATTACATAAAATATATAAAAGGGCCAGTTCATAGGATCATACTCTGCTATTTTTCCTTCATTATTTAGTGGTATAACAAAAGCTCTAAGAACAAAATTCATGATCCAAAACATGAAATAAATAGTTGGAATCCAAACCACGAATTAAATTCTCCTTGACGAGAATGCCAATTCTTAATAAGTAGATAAAATCTTTAAATTCCTGTAATTCTATTATAAAACTCAACTTACTTGAATCGCAAAAATCATATTAATTGCAAATAAAGTTGAAACTGGAGTAATCCACCAGTATTTAATCCTTTCATCAACAACTACATACATGAAAATTAATACAGCCACAAAATAAATAAAAAAAATGTCCATCTTTGAGTACCCAACCAGAAGGTCCAAAACCTTCATTCAAGTAGAGCCCCAAATAAAATATATATGGAATGAAATACAAAGTAATTAATATCTACCACATGTATTAAAGTAAAAAATTAAATAGACTATCGAGCTACTCTTAAAATCTATTACTACTTTTATGATGCAAAAATAATTTATTGTAATAAAAAGTGAAAAAAGTAAAGATGCTAACCAATTACAATGCATCACATATCCAACTATAGAACAAATTTCTGGATAGCATGAACTATTTACAGTGAATGTTATGGCTCCAATCAAATCAATTAATTCAGCAAATACTTGGCAAAAGGTAACTTTAAATGGCCAAAATGATTTTTTTTCACTTTTGTAAATAGTTATCAAAATAAATAAACTTGAAAGAATTGCTATACTTTCAATTAGGATGCGAAAGGAAAAAATGATGATTTTTTCACAGCTATCAAATTTGTATTCACAAAACTATTCATATTTTTGATCTTCTTCCATTATTTAATTTAATTCATTCTTTGTAAATTCTATATACAAATAATACAAATAGAATTATCATTCATTTGAATTTAAATCCTCATAAAGTAAGCTCTCTTCTTTTACTTTTTTCTTTTAGAATGAGCAAGTCACTACAGAAACCCAAAACTCTTTTATTTTTAGAATTTTTCTAAATTGAATATCAATAATTACCCATAATATTTAACAAAGAGGTAAAGTATTATGCATAAATGAAATTCAAATATAATGTTAAACACAACATAAATTACATAAAGTATCATATTAGTAGTAATTTTTTTATGTAGGGCAGGAAAAAAATCCAGATATCTAATTAATTATGTATTCTTACCGAACTATTAAATTAAGACCCCAAAAAATACCATAAACTATTGGAATTTTTTGTAGGTTCTAAATGATACTTAGCTCTTCATTTTCTATCTCGCTATAATGTTATGACTGATGAACTGAAGCTAATCTTTTGTTCTAATATAAATTATAACAACACCTTAATAGAAAAAAAGTATGCCATTCCAAAGACTAAAACAATGGGTAAAGTCCAAAAGATAGTATATAATATTTTATCCTCTTTAAACCCACAAAAAAAATAGGGTTTACATTTTTCTTCGTAAGCATACCATCCGGTCGGACCCATATCAGATAGCATAGGGCATAACAACCAAATATATGGTAGCACAGCTATTGAGAAAAATATTGCTGACATTCTCCCAGATGAATTAATCGTCCTTGTATATAATCCATCCGCTTTCAGCAATAGTTTATGAAAGAATATCATTAAAAAGCTGCATGAAAATGATGATAGCCAACTAGTATGCATTATATATCCAATTATTTTGCATTTTTCATTAAGTACATCATGTCCTACAACAAATTAATTAAACACAATTGCCAATCCTAAATCAATACATTCAAAGCAAGATTGAGCAAAGAGAACTTGAAAAGTCCAATATTTAATCTTTAGTAGGCTATGAAATCCAATAAAGAAGGAAGAACAAAATGCCATTCCAAGAACGATCAATCTCAATATAAATTATGCTTTATTGGCATCATCTGGGCAGACTTCTAATTCTTCATCACTATAGTTCATCATCATGTAATTAAAATTTATATTTTGTCATCTATTAACTAATATAAATTAAATTATGGATCAAGATCAACAGGCAATAAAATTGGAAGACATAGTATACACAGACTTTACGGATTATAGTTAAATTCCTAAAATAATGCCTATGATTGATGCAGAACTTTCAGAGCCATATTCCATTTACACATACAGATATTTCCTTTATGGCTGGCCGGATTTATCAATATTTGCATATTATAATAACGAAATTATTGGAGTAAAAGAATTCCTTAGCAGTAGGTTGTAATTGGAAAACTTGATAAACATGCAAAATCAGGTAGAAATAGAGGATATATTGCTATGATTGTTGTTGAAAAGAAATATAGACGATTAAGGATTGGAAAAATTTTAGCATAAAAATTCATTGACAGAATTAAAGAAAAAGGTTGTTAATAATCCCTAAATAGGTGGTGATGAAATTGTGTTAGAAACTGAATAAACAAATCATGGAGCATTGAGATTATATGAATCTTTAGGTTTTGCAAAAGTTAAAAGGATGTAAAATTATTACATGTCAGGGAATGATGCTTTTCGATTGAAATTATTTTTTGTTAACCCAGCAGACCCCCATTAGAAAGAATGAGTTATATATGATATTATTGGGAAAATACAAAAATCAGCAATTTTTGTTTTGGAGACGAAAGAAAAATTACTTCTCTATGAAAAATATGACAAAAATTTAGGTATTATTGTAGTATGAGGAAAAATAAAGATTAATTAGTATCATTTTAAGAAATCATCATCTGAATTGCAGATGATGATGGTTGAGTCTAATTCTTCCCACAATTTTACTTTCTTATTTTTAAATCCATGTTTTCTCACTCCTTGAACAACTAAATTGCCCATTAAATATTCGAGATTAGATGCAACTATGCTTAGATCAAGCTTCCTGCTTAAATTCTTTTCAATCGTATTCATATAAATATTAATAATTCAATATACTAGAAACTAGTTAATTAAATGTAAGAAACGCTTTTAACAGTTTACATCTTTTCTAATATAGTTGTATAAAAACACAATTAGCTTCAATAAACAAAATTAAAAACTTGATTAGTGTTAGTCTACCAATTCATAAGCCACTTAATAACCTTTGCTGGATTTTGCAATACCTATATAATTGATGGTAATACAATCTTACTAAATTTTGGGATAGGCTTGTAAATATGGAAATTTTCTCAGTTTAGGATTAATATTTCATGAATTCTTTGATTTTCTATTTTGATTCGAGGCATCTAACTTTTTGGGCAATAAATTAAATATAAATGAATAATTCCCAAAAGAGCAAATCTGTTCGCTCTGGTTCTGCGAGAGTTCGATCAGCAATTGAGAGAGCTGGTCTGCTATAATAGAGAGAACAATTACGAGAGATGTTGATTAGCAAATTTTAGAAGGATTACTCTTAGGGAAACAAACACAAACAGTAGCTAATTGAGCAAATAGTTAATGATTATTTTGCAAATGAATAAGTAATAAAGAGAGCCATATCTAGGTGACAGAGAATTCATTAAAGTAGCTGAAAACTCGAGTCATGGAGGCTGTAGCAAAATAAAAACATTAAAGCATGACACAGCATGCCCATAATTAGGAATACTAAAGTAGTGAATAGAAATCACAAATTCCAAGACCTCAATCCGTAAGAATGTCTGAGAAATCCGAACGAGATCCAGATTAATAATCTGTAACGTCTTCGCAATTTGAAAAAGCCCCAAAATCAGTTTATGTTGTAGACGAAGAAGATGAATGGGCTGCCTTGGTTAAGTTTGACACTGAACTTTACACAAAGGAACAGCAACTTGAAATGTAGAGGCAAGCAGAATTCAAGAAAAAAATGAAAGGTGAATTGGATAGATAATTGGAAGAGAAGAAAAGAAGACAGGAAATGGAACGAAAACAAGAGGATGCTTATGTGTAATTAACACATTATCAAATGAATGTGTATGATTAGAGAGAGGATTAAAAAAAGAAAGACATGGAAAGAAAGTAAAGATTAGAAAAGGAGTAGAGAGATAGATAAGTGAGAGAAGAGGAGAAAAGAAAATATTTGGAAAAGAAGAAGCAATAAGAATTGGATGCAGTTTTAGTTTAAAGAATATAGGAGGAATTGAAACAAGAATAAAAGGAAGTAATATAAAAGAAAGAAATGGAAAAAAGAAAATTTGTTGAAATGATGGAAGAGAATGAAAAAAATAGATAAAAGTAAATATAGGATGAAATTAATGAAAAGCATATGGAAGTGGAAATGCAGAGAAAATATATATAGTTACAATAAAAACTGGAAGAGGAACGTGAATTAGAAAAGAAAGAAAGAGAAGAAAAAACAAAAAAAATAATGAGTGAATTCTCATAAACTGTTGTTAAGAATTAAAAAGATTAAATAAGGTAGTATGTTAATAATTTCTTAGAGCAGAAGATGAAAGAATGATGAATGCAATATTAATGTAAAATGAAATGGAATAAAAAGATGAAGAATATAAAAGAAGATAGATTAAGTCATAGTAATAAGAAATGAGAAAGTATTTAATAAAATAAATGGAAGATAAGAAGTAATTGAAATAATAAATTTAGATAAAAATAAAAAGAAGAAGAAGATTTGAATAGAAAATAAGCATAAGTTTGGCAATAAGATTTAAATACATATTAATAGCATGAAAAATCAAAATATGATTATATTAAGGATGTTAACCTCAAACATTAAGATATTTTAAAACAATAAATGGAAGAAAAGAGATCATAATAAAGACCAAGAAATAAAATGACAAATGAAGAATTAATGCATAATAAGCCTTTATTAAAGGAACTAGCTGATAAGTAGGATGCTATTAAGGTTAGAAAGATAAACATATAATGATTGGATTGATATATTATTATTATGAGAATTTAAATGTGATAACAAATCCAATAAATTAAATTAATTAAAAATGACTCATAGTTATGGTTTGAAAAAAGGAACAAGAAGCAAGTTTTCTAAGCCATTCAGAGGACATGGAATATATCAATTCATAAGACTCTTTAAACATTTAGAAGAGGTAGTCATATATTTGTAATGTAGGTGATTTTGTTGATATTTTGGTTGATGGTGCTTAACATAAGGGTGTTCCTTTCCATTATTATCATGGACGTACTGCAAGAGTATTCAACGTAAATCCAAGAGGAATTGGTATTACATTGAATAGAAAATTGAGAGGAAAATATGTTGAAAAGCGATTCCATGTTAGAGCTGATCATTTAAGACCATCTAAATGCAGATAAGAATTTGTTAAAAGAGTATAAGAGAATGACAGAATTAAGACAGAAGCAAATAAAAAGAAGCAAATCGTTTCAACTAAGCGTCAACCAGTTTTACCAAGAGGATCAGAAGTAGTGAAACCAAAAGAAAATGTATTCTAACATCCAAAGGCCTATGTCGAAATTATTTGATAAAATACAATCAGTATATTAATTACAATAAAATCATCATATATTTATTATTTTATTATTGATATACTATCATTATTTCTCTTTTTATTGGGGTGCATCAAAATCATCTTCATCTTCCTTTCTTCTATAATAGAAGGCTTCAAGATTTCTTTTATTGATCTATGTTAGGAATGTGACATTACCTTCTTAAGTTTTTCAGGTGGGAAAATTCTAAGCAATCTCCAAGCCAAATCTAATGATTTGAAAATTGATCTAACTTCATAAGCACCTTGACTAATAAAGTTATTTTCAAATTTCTTTAAGAATTCTAAGTACAATAAATCTTCAGCAGATAAAGCTTCCTCTCCTACGACTGCTTTCATTGCTGCTGTATCTTTACCAATAGCATAATTAGCATATAACTATATATAATAATAATATATACTTGATTTGAAACTTCTGGATGATCTTCTCTAGTCATTCCTTTACCAATAGCTGATTTCATTAATCTAGATAATGATGGTAAGACATTAATAGGTGGATAAACTTATTTATTATTAAGTTATCTATCAATAAAGATTTATCCTTCTGTAATATATCCTGTAAGATCTGGAATTGGATGTGTAATATCATCATTAGGCATTGTTAAAATAGGAATTTATGTAATTGATCCATTTTTACCTTACACTCTTCCTGCTCTTTCATAGATAGTTGATAAATCTGTATATAAGTAACCAGGGAATGAACGTCTTCCTGGTACTTCTTCTCTAGCAGCTGATACTTCTCTTAATGAATCTGCATAAGCAGACATATCTGTTAAAATGACTAACACGTGTAATTCTTTTTCATAAGCTAAATATTCAGCTGTTGTTAAAGCTAATCTAGGTGTAATAATTCTTTCAATAGTTGGATCATTAGCCAAGTTCATAAATAATACCACTCTTTCCATTGAACCATTTTATTCAAAATCTGTTTAGAAAAATCTAGCTGTTTCCATATTAACACCCATAGCACCAAATACGACAGCAAAATTTTCATCTGAATGATCTAATACATCTTTACCCTTTACCAATGAAGCTTAACGTACAATTTAACTAAAATTAAAATTAATATTTACGCTCCTATTTCATTATGTGGTAAACCATTGGCTGAGAAAAGTGGAATTTTCTATCCTCTAGCAATTGAGTTCATACAATCTATAGCTGAAATACCAGTTTAAATCATTTCTTATGGATATACTCTTGAATATGGATTAATGGGTTATCCTTATATATCTAAGAATTATTCTGCCAAGACTGGGGGACCTTTATCAATTGGTACACCTGATCCATTGAATGCTCTTCCAAGCATCTCTTCTGAAATAGGCATTTGTAGAGTAGAGCCTGTAAATTCGCAGTGTGTGTATAAATTATCAATTCCTGATGTTCCTTCAAAGATTTGTACGACTGCTTTCTTTCCTGCAATTTCTAATACTTATCTAAGATGATATTAATAAATACCCTTTTCTAACAGATCCATCTCCTAAACATACATTAACAATTTCTGCATATCTAGGGAATTTCACATTGTCCAAAATAACCAATGGACCATCTACCTTGACAACTGTTCTATAATCTACTCTTGGAGTGACATTGTAATTCCTTTTTGCTGCAGCTGCATTAAGTGCTGCTGCTGCGGCTTTAGATGGGTCATGCTGCTTGTGTTGATGACTCATAATAATAAATTAAGATATTTATGGTTTTTAAGAATTAATAAACTCATTTTAATATGAGTATAATAATATGTACAAATCAGTCAGTGTCTCCAAATCTTAACTCTTCTATCTTTTCCACCACTTCCAGCTTTTTCTCCACCAATTGGTGCCCAATCTACAGCATATACTTCATCTGCATGTCCTGGTAAATCAAATGCTAATTTTCTTTTAGAAAGTGACCATAATTTTAATGTTGAATCTTTTGATGCAGATAACATATATCTTGAATCACTTGACCATGATACTTAATATACTGGTCCAACATGTCCTCTTAATGTTGATATCCATAATCCTGTATATCCATCCCATATTCTTAAACTTTTATCAAAACTTGCACTAACTATGTACCTTCCATCTGGTGAAAATTATACATGATTAACTTATTATTAATGGCCATTCATTCTAACTTTTGGTTTAGATGATGAATGATCCCATAACATTAATGTTTAATCATCACTTCCACTTACTAATCTTTCATTTTTATCTCCTAACATTTTTTCATATAATATTTTTGCATTACCCTTTACAATATCTGTATTACCTTCACTAAAACAAGCACATCTTATAGTATAATCTGTGTGTAAAGCTATTGAATTAACCCAATGTCCATGTCCTTTTAATTCTTATACTCTTTTTCCTTATTTATTCCATACTCCTATTGTTGTATCTTCAGATGCTGTGTAAATATATCCTTAACCACCCCATAACATTCTATAATATTATATTAATTTACTTAGTTATAGCTTTTAAATGTGCATTAATTGTTATTAAACAAGATAAAGAAACTCTACTCCATATTCTTACACTTCCATCCTTAGATGATGATGCAACAAGTGTACATTCTTCATCTAAATGCATTGGTTACCATGCTATACTTGTAACCCACTTGGTATGTCCCTTAAGTGGAGCACCTTTTAATTAATTTGTTTCAACATCCCAAATACAAACTTAACCATCATGACTGCCAGAAGCAATATGTTTACAATCTGGACTCCATGCTAAACATAATACCCAATTTTTATGTCCTTTAAGAGTTGCAATTGGTGTTTCAGTAAGCATATCCCATAATCGAATAGTAGTATCACCACTTCCTGTTGCCATTACATCTCCTGTAGTCTTAAATTATACACATAAAACAGGTTATTCATGACCTTCCAATGCTGCAGTTTATCGTGTTATAGGTTATATTCTAAATAATGATTAAGGATGATATGTCAATTAAAATGTATTTTCTAATTTGTATTCTGCATCCTAAATAATCAAATGATTAAGGGTATCTGTTAATTCAATATTATTATGAAAGAATGAATAAATTTATTCTTCATCTGTTTTAATCAATTATCCTAATATCGATTATAATTCATCCTTGGTTGTATCAACTGATAGTTCTAATGATTTCTGAGCCTCCTCTCCATAGGGATTTACAAGTGATACAAAGACTCGAGTACCTGATTCAAGTAAAGTTGGTTATGCTCCTTTAACTTTCTTTTTTACTTGGTCCATAATTATGATCACTATTAAAATTAATGAATTAAGGTAATAAGAGATAGAGAGATTTCGAAGATGATGATGGTGAATCTGAAGAAGAAATTGAACAACCCATCACTGTAAACTAAAAAGGAGACATGGAAGAAGAAGTCAATCTCGATTTTGTTTTCCTAGATCCTAATCAAAAATAATTTTAATCAATTAAGACATTCATGAATGGATACTTAGAAGGAATAAGTTTTAAATCATCTGAATTGGCTAACATTGTTTGTGACTAAGTAGAGTTAGGAACAATGGTAGGATAAGAGGAAGAAGACAATGTTTTTGGTTTTGTTACAATATTAAATATTGGTGAAATCACGTACAATTTATTTTTAATTCAAGGGGCAATGTAATAGGAGAAATTTTACATTATGTGAATACTAAATCACAGTAGTATAATAAATAGCACTAATAACTTACACACATACTACAAACACCAAAGAAAGTTGGACTTCTTCTAAATGAAAGAATAATAAACTTAGCACCTTAATTAGTACCTATTTTGCATCAATAATTGGTATTTGTTATTATTATTCATAGAAAGAAGATATAAATTGGTTATAAAAAGAGGAACCAAATAATCAACTCATTAATTTAGATTATTTACTTGTGATTACAAAATGTTATAAAGATGCATAAAATAAAACATAAAAAGTAAAAGTATCAATATATTTAGAAATCAACATCAGATTTATAAGATTTAATTTATTATAAATTTGAAGATTATGTATTTCTTTAAAAAGCAATTTAATCATTCAGGTTTTAGAGTGAAGGAACAAAGTCAACTTAGCAAGTATCTGACTATATGAAAACATAAGATGGATAAATATGTTATAGATTAGTGTATTTGATATCATTAAAGGATTACTTGGCCTAAATTGTGAATATTGAATAGTATGTATAGTAATGATTTTTATAAATATTTTTAACTGTTAAATTTAATGATAAGCCGATTTGAAGATAAACTAACCTTAGGTCTGTCGAGAACACTCAAAGATCAGGAAAATATAATCCCAAAATCACATAAAGATGATTAAAAGATTACACAGATAATTGCTGTTAAATAAAAGGAAATGGAATATAGATATAATTAAGAAAGGGAGAGGTAAGATTTAATTTAGTTTTAGATTCAAGCAGCAATATGAAATAGAAATTAAGATTCTTAAAGAAGATTTAACATACTAAACCCATGCAGCTGAAATGGAGAAAGAAAAATGTGTAAAATTGTTGAAAGATGAAATCTAAACTCTATAAGATGAGATTCATTCCCTTAAAACATAGAATGTAGAAGAGATTGGAAATTTGAAAGCAAAATAATAAAGAGAATTACAATAATAGTTAAGTGAATTTCAGAAAGAAAAGCAATAATTATTAGAAAGAAATATGAAGGAAATTAAAAGTATGGAGATAATAAGATGTTAAGAATTAGAATAATGGAAAAGTAGAACTAGAATGGATAAGGATTAAACACTCTAATTATTTGAGGAATAAAAACATAAAGAAATTAAATAATTATCTGAAACATTCACATATTAATTGTAATAGACATAGTAAGAAAGCGAATAATCATTAAGATAATAAAAAAATCAATTTGATTAAAAAATACAAAAAATAAGTGATTAATTAGATATTGAGAGAAGTAATTGTGATATATTGAGAAAACGACTATAAGAGTAAAAAAAGTAATTTGATCTTGATTTGGATGCTTTGAAAAAAGAAAAATAAATTAGAGTAGAATAATTATAAATGGAAGTATTTTAAGAGAAATAAAAATATACTGCATTGTAATAAGAAATGGATCAATTAAAGTTTAATTTAGTTTAGAAAGAATAAAAGTTAGTAGAAGAATTAGAATAAAAAGAAGTAGATTTAAGAAATTAATATCATGAAGAAATGAATCAATTATATTAAAGATAGATTGAAGTTGCATAGAGTCTTGAAACTCAATATAAAGAATTAGATGAAGCAGCAGAAAAGAAATATACAAAATTAAAATAATAATATGAAGACCTATAATAAATAATGAGGGAAACACTTGATAAATAAGAACGTAAACCTTTAAGACCATTACAATAAAAAAGTAAAATAAATTTAAATTATAAAGAGGTTGGATCTAAAGATAGATAAGTTGAAGAAGAAACAGGATTATAAATGTTAAATTTACTTGAATAGGCCTAAAGGAGATCATCATAAATGTCAAATAGAAAGGATGTAAAGAAATCCATAGCTTGATTTACTTAATTTATATAATATTACACAATCTATAATCATAAATTGAGATTCTCAAAAGTGTTTCTTAATTTCTCTCTTGTGGCTGGTTTGATAATTACACCATCAAAACCTTCATTTATTGATTTCTCTTAATCAGATATGCTACAAAAAGCAGTTACAGCAATTACTGGAATTGTACGAGTTATTTATAATTAACATTCCATTTATCTAATTATTTAAACAGCCTCCCATCCACTCATAATTGGCATATTAATATCCATTAAAATACAATAGTATCCTGTACATTTACCACTACATTTACTGGATAACTTTTCAGACACCTTTTCAATTGCTTATTTACCATTCATTGCAGTCTCAATTTAAAAACCCATTTAACTAACTATATGGGATATAATATCAAGATTAAACTATTCATCATCAACAATTAAAATAGTTTAACAATAGCATTAATTATTACGTTTTGGAATTTCAATGGACAATTCTTAGGAATAACCTCTTCTAAAAGGAGTTTTAATATTTTTTAAGGTATTTGTTTAATGTCCTTTATTATAATCTAAGACTTTAACTGAAGCACTTTGAGCATCTTAATTAGGTATAGTTAATTGTTAAGATTTCTGCAAAGAAGATCTTTCTTCTAAATATTTCATACAAAAATAAAACTATGTTCCACTATCTTTAACTGATTCAACGAATAAAAGATTTGAATTGGATGGAGCCAATTAATAGATTATTGATTTACAAACTGATAATCCTAATCCAATACCAACAGATTATTTTGATACTTTTTCATCTTCATCTGCAACATGTAACTAATATTACGAATTAATAATACTTTTTTACGAAGTGTAACTAATTCTTCTTCATCCATTCCTACTCCACTATCTCTAATGTGAATTTCAAGTATATTTTAATTATCACCAAAGGATTATGAACAAACTTCATCTATAATCCCAAAACATGATGGTGAATAGCTCTTTTTCTTTACTTCTACTGTTATCCCACCTTGATATGTAAATTTTATAGCATTAGTTAAAAGATTAAGTATAACTTAACAAAATCTTTATCTATCACCTTCTACAATATATGCACAATTCTCAGGTATATCCAATCTATAATTAAGTTATTTACGAAATATTTAATCTTTTATTAATTCAACACATTCCATTATTGCATTAATTAATTCAAATTTATCTTGCCGAAGTTTTAATTTATCATCTAATAAATAGCGGTAATCGAAAAAGTCTTAAACTTTTAGTAATTATAATTTAGTATATCTTAATGCACATGCTAATTATTCTGACATTGGCTCTTATTTTAATAATCTATCTTAACACTACTTAATATAACCATAAGCTGCATTTAAATTAGTAAGTAATTCATGGGAAATTGATCTTAATAGATTTTTTTTAACTGATTCTAATTTTTTTAAACTAGTTTTAAGGAGAACTGGATTCAATTCATGAATAAAGAATATTTGAAGATCATCATCCTAATCAAATATCTTATAATTATCAATTACATGAACAAGCATTTTCATTTTATGATTCAAAGTTGGTGTAACTTATGGTATATTTTATTTTCCATTATCTTTTAGTAGTCCATCAAATGAAACTTTCCCACTTGTAGGTGTTGATGCTCTATTTATAGATATTTTATTTGATGATCTTTTTCTCTATTATTTCCTTTTTGCTTGTTGCATACATGTATAAGGTTGATGGCGTAGCTCAACCTAAACTACAATATCACAAGTATATTGCTTTCTTTAGATATGATCATCATCCTTTTATCTAAATGAATGAAAGAACTCCTTTTGATATTATGTTTTTTAGTCAATATCTAGTCTTTCATCATCATTTAATTTATATATTATTTTCCTTGATCCAAACTCTGGGCTTTCTTCTTCCTTTTAATATATAACTTTTTTTATCCTATACTATTCATCCATTAATTCATCCTCAAAATCCACAATAGAGATTCCTTGGGTATTTAATTCTTTCAATTCTAAATTAGATAGAAAATGCAATTAGAGTTTAGAGTAATTCATAAATTTCTGAGGAGATTGATCAGTTTCTGAGCTGGATGTCCCCTCCAAAGTTAGAGCTAAATTCTCGAAATTTTTATTGGAATACAGTAACTGACTTTTATTTTTTTTTACAATGCACATGGCTGAGGGTATGGAATCTATAATTAGAAATAAAGATTAGAGTTTATTATAAAATGAAATCATATGGGCTTCCCTTTTCATAACATGGAACAACAGCATTACAATATATATGATTATACATTCAGAGGATCGCTATTCAATCACAACCATAAAAGTGGTGATTGTGATTCCTATTGAAATTAATTTGAATAGGATTGAGTAAATCAAATGAAGTTCCATAATATTACCAGCTGCAATTATCAGTAGAAATTAGACATTTTATTTATAGAAGTAAATGCAATACCAGTTTAAAAGAACCTGTTAAAGTATAGGAACAATTTCAATTATGTACAGTTTACAACCCCTACCCTTCATGATAAGTAAAAGCATAACTATATGTGAAGCAATATTAATCCCCAATTAAATATAAAGCTCTGAACCATGAGTTGTGATAGCTAACCGAATCAAAATAGCTAAAAAGGATAACAATTGCACAGGATACTAGATTAAATCCAAATCTTGTGAGTACTCTTATTTTTTCCATTCTTAATATTAATCTGATTAAAATCTTCCATACAAACATTCAATAGATCGAATAAATTTACAAAACATCTATAAATTTAATTATTAAATTACACAAGCATACAATAGAAAGGACTTTTTTTATATATATTAAATTAATGAGTGATTGCTTTGATTTTTATTCTCAAAACTCCTTGGGCCTTGACTGTGAGAACAACTACCAAAGTGATTGCATATTCATACCCCATCATCAGTATGAGGATTCTAGTTCTGCTAATAGAATTGATCTTACTTTCAAACATATATAAAATTTAGACAATTAAGAATATAAAAACCAAAATCAGAGTACATTAATAGAGAATGGAAAAGAAATATCAGAATAGAAGTAAGTAGTTGAAATATTTTCTTAATTATCTGTAGTTAACAATTTAGTAATAAACATAAATATTCTAGGATGTAACATCTGAAGGAGAAGAAGTGGAAAGTGATGTAAAGATATTTCCAAAAGAAACCAAGAACTTCTATAAAAATTAGATTACAGGATTTCAGAAATTCATTAAAGAAAGTGCTCCAAGTTTAAGAAAGGACACTTTTGTGAATTAACTCTTAAAACTGAAGGCAAAGGAACGCTGCAATGAAAGACTCTAATAATTAATATCAAAATCACCTAAGCTGAAGGGAATTGCAGCTTTTTATTTTGGATAGTATGCTTGGAGCATAAATTTCCTTAAAAATAATAGAGTTGGCCTTGGATCATTTTGTAGGATAAATAAATTGTTGTATAAAAGAAGGAGTAACAAAAAGAAAATTTTATGATATTATAATATTTATACTTTTTATCATAATGGGAACTTAATAATCATAAAGTCTACAATTTGGTTGTGTCTCATGCACAAATGATGACAAGTCAATATCGGTATATATAGGTTCATATTTAAGTAATAAGATTGGAAGAAAAGTTTAAAATGGGAGTGTGAATAAATTAGAGAATAATGTAAATGGGCAAAACATTTACTAAAACATACTATGAAAACTATAAGATCAGAACCTAATTAAAGTTATGTTTCTTAATTTTATGCAGCTAATTAGCAATATAAATGTATTTACAAATAATAGTCAAGGTTAATCTATAAAAAACTATAGAAGAAGTTAAAGTTACTCTAATAGAATGGTATCATCCATCAAGTAGAACACAGAATAATCAATTAAATAAATTATAAAAAATACTGATTTTACACTTTAATAGCTTGAAATAGTTCCAAATAAAAATACAGATAAATAATAAATATCGATTTCATTACAGTTGATGGAGAATAAATAAATGTAAAGTATTGAAAATGAAGACAATATAATCTTACTTCAATTGGCATATTACTTGGAAGTTATGAAATTACTCAAGCAGTAGATAAGTAATGAAGATCATTAATTGAATATTATGTTGCATAGTTTTGTAGATGCTTTTAAAAAGCATTACAATGTAGATAGATGTAAAAAGTAATTAGAGAATGCAATAGTAGACTTATAAGAGTTTGCTAGAGTATTTTCAGTTTGTGTAATTAACTACTATGATGTAGATTCAGTAAAAATGACAGTAGGAAATATAACAAATCTATTTACTACTGAAAATATTACTACATCTATAATTTCAGTCTTGTTTTCAAAAGAAATCATATCTGAAATTATTTATGATATGACAATAGAATATTTATCTGATAATTAGATGCTCAACAATTTTGTAAGCTCTGCATCCTTTCCATCTTAAAATAATAAATTTAATTATAGACCTTCAGCAGTAATTCAATAACCTACTGGAAAATCAGATTTTGATCGATTTCGAGAAATCTTAGCAAATCTTTATGATAGAGATATAGGATATTTTGATGTAAATGTTAAGTTTAGGTTGGATACTTCAACTCATTCATATTTATTTAAGAAATTTTCCAATTGTGAAGCCAACTTCAAAGGAACAAATCCTTATAATAAATGTATTAAATTATTGAAGGTGATAAAAGAAAAATAATCTCCTTAATAAAAATATAAAGCTTTATTACATTGTTTAGAAAAAATAATGAAATAAATAAAACATTTTTACAACATTCATGGATGTCCTTTTGATTAATAAATTGAATCATCTGATTTGATTTCAATTGACATGTACATTATAATTAAATCATAATTTCTCGATCTTCCAGTACATCTATTTATTATAGAATCATTTGTTTTTGATAGTAATAGTTATGGATCTTATGCATATCACTTCACTTCATTTAAAGCTGCTATAAAAATGATTTTATAATTAAAATATTGATATTAAATTATAAGCAACCTATTTTTAGATATCATGTCAATATATCAAATAGTTATGATTATATAGATAAAACAATATAATTATATAGTTTAAAACAGATTTCTATATTATTTTTCATTTTAAGCTTTTTATGTATTAGATGTATTATTTGCTGTTTTAACTCATCAAATACTTAATTTTTCTTATAATGCTCAAATTATTCAAATTAGCCTTTAATTTAGCTCTATATTCTCTCTAATGAATAAATAAATCTTATACTTATTGTCCTTCCATATCTGATTAAAGTTATTCTTATTCTGTTTACAATTATGTAATTTTTTTTTTAAGGTCAGCTTACACAGCTGTCAATTTTTGTAAGCTATCAGAGGAACGATCATAAATACTTTTAATTTAATCGCACTAATTTATTATATTTAATACTTCAGCTGATCTTTTTTCAACATCCTTTTTTAATTCATTTTTTTCAACATTAAACAATTCTTATCTTTCATTACTAACGGCCTCAATTTCTTCTAAACTTGAATCTAATGCTAAATGTAAATTTTTTAATAATTAAGGAACTTCTTCAATTAAATTAGCATTTTCAGGGCTCAATAAGGGTTTGAGTGAAACTATGTTAAACTTACAATTTACATAATACCAAGGTGTAAGGATTATCTATGACAACAGTGTCAAGTTCATCTTTTATATCATTGCACATTTATCTAAATTTATTTAAATCATCATTTTATTTGTTATTAGCAAGAAAGGCAGATGTTTCACTTAAATCAGGTTTCTTTGCTAGGAAGTGTTGAAGATTAGAAAAAGATGATTAAAATTAACTAATGACCTTTGATGTGAGTCCGATTTCTTTCTTTAAGGATTGCAATTTGTCAATCTATATAATACTATATATTACTTCATCATTACGAATAGCTTGCATTTATGGAACAAATTTATTTTCTTCTGTTAAAATTCTCTTCCTTTCTTCATAAATTTTTTCAGAGAACTCTTTCTCTTTAGTTACAATAGCAAGCTCTTCACCTACATTCTAAAGCTAGTATTTTGATAAGAATATTTTTTATTTTAAGGCTTGCTTTCTTTCAATGTCTAATTTAAATTTGAAAGGTAATACTGCTTGTATAAATAGTCTAATATTCTTTCATTATCTTTTCACTCTCCATCACCAATTCTGACTCAAAGTGATTCAAATTGATAATCAAATCAACAGGATCTGCAATATTTATATGTCATACTTTAACTTGCTTTTTATACAAGTTATTAGTCTTTAATTATCTTCTTTCCATAATCACTTTGTGTTAAAAAGTCAAACTCTTTGTAAGATTCCACTGCAAATGTTAGTAACAATAGCGAGAACAATACAATTATTCGCTTCATCCGTTTTTTAATTTATATTTCATTAAATTATGAAAATAAGCATTATTCACTACAATAATAATAAAAGGAAAGGATTCTAGACACAATCACTTTATTAATATAAATAATTAATATACACTTAAACATTTATGAGTAAATTAATTTCTTTAGTTGAGAGTTTATTGATAATTTTTTGTCATTAATAAATAAAAAAATAATAGAGAAAACCTAAAATCATTTTTGGAAAACACCCTTTTCCCAGTATCCTTATATTAATTATCCTTAAGTTTCTAATGTTCCTTATCCATGTTAAACACCATCCAACCATTCACCAGAATAAATAACATCCTTAGTCTTTAATGTTCCAAATCCTGATTTTTTCCCATTCACATAATCTCCTTCATATACTTTTCCATCTGGCCATGTAAATTTTCCTTTTCCATGCATTACATCATCTTTAAATTCTCCATTATAAATTTCTCCAGTTGGGAAATAGTAAGTGCCAAATCCATTCATTTAATTGTTTTTAAACTCTCCTTCATACTCAGCATCATCATCAAACCAAGTAATTTTCCCTTAACCATGTTTAACACCATCTTTAAAAAAACCTTCATAAACGTATAATTTGTTATATTCTTCGACGCCATAACCTGAAGGATGATTATGAATCCATTATCCCTCATATCTTAACTGTTTCGATATATACTTTCCTTATCCATGTTATTGATCATCTTTGAATTCTCCTTCATAGACTTCACCGTCTTAAAAAACAATTTTTCCATTTCCATTGGCCATATCATCACTCCAAGTTCCTTTAAAATATGAACCATCATGATAAAAAAACTACCCTTCTCCTTCACGTTTACCATCTTTAAATGATCCTTTATACATTCCATTAGGGTACTCATAAAATTCTTTTGATTGTTTAGTTGGTGTTTAACCATTAGACTCTTAACTATAATGAAGTGTTCTTTTTCGATGTAATTTGGTATTAAAAGCAACCTTCTTTACTTACTCTTAAGTTTTAGTACTTTGTAAAGACTCTTAAGTTGTTATAACTTTAGCAATTTCTGATTAGTTAAGAAAGTGATTCTTTGTGTTGAAGTTATGGACTGAGAAAGAATCCTAATAGTCTTCAATTGAAACACTAACAAACCTATTGTCATTGATCTAAACTTGATAACATTAATTTCCCATATGAAAAATAATATCAAATTTTAAACTGATCTTCCTGATTGTTATTATCGTCCTCTTCATCCATATAATCTTCATCTAAAAATGAGCTCATATATGATGAACCAGAGAACTTTAATATTTTTAACATCATACCGATGGAGTTTGATCTACTGATAAAGGCTATTTAATAGATTCAGAATCTTAAGATATTGAATGATCGTGTCCATTTAAATCGCCATTATTTAGGACAACTGAATATGGATTTTGTTATCCAAGAACAACTCTTCTTATATAGGAATAGAATCTATTTTTCACAGTGTTTTCCTAATTAATAAATCAAATATTTACTGGTCTTCCTTTTAATTGTTTGGAAGCGATACTCCATTTTGGTCCATGTTCTTTATATACTCTTAAAATTATTTCATCTTCTTCTTTAGTCCATGTTGACCAATTGATCTATGGATCTAATTTATTTAAATATCGTTCTCTAATTTGTTTTCCAGTTTTCCCTGGAAAATGCTTAGCTATTTCAGCCCAATTTTTATCATATTTTTGGACTAATTGTATAATTTTCTAATCGTCATCATAACTCCATTTTTTTTTGTTATTCTAAATGATAACAATTATTATACTTCTGTAGGATTTAATCTTCTCCATCTTTAAGAACATTAATTCATGTTTCTTCCAGGTAATTAAGCTGCAATCTCTCTCCAATTTCCTTTAAAATCAACATAAGCTTATCTAAGAATGGCATCTTCATTTTTATCCCAAAGCTTTGCATGTGTAACTTCCTTTTTTTATAATAATTCTTGAGCTTATCCCTTGACTTTCTTTTCTTTATTCTGCCTTTTTTCTTTTGAAATTCGTTTTTTTTCTATTTTGCCAGTTTCCAAAGAGATTTAGCTTGAAGATCTATTTATGATAGAGTATACTAATTACTTTATCATAGTCTTTTTAGGGTATTCTTCGATAATTCCTAATTAAGCAGTTTGAGTAAGATTTTAATTGTTTTATCTAAAAGGTATTTGAAATGAAATACTATATGTATTATCCGGAGGCTATCAATTAGTCAGAAGGAGGCAGACTACCATAATGACCACTTTAACTTGGTCCATTATTGGAGCTAACTGATTTTGCTAAGACAGAAAATTAAGCTAGTTGACCCAAAATATCATTTTATCTTGATAATTCTAATGCTTCCCAACTAGCTACTTTATTTGATTTATTATCTGACAATGCGAGGAATCCGTCCACAGGTTCCACTCTTAATAACTTTAATCTCATGTACCTTCCATTTCTAATGAAGTTTTGACTGTCCCCTTATGAATCAACTACTGGAATTGCATTTGAGACTATTACTAAGCCTATTGTTTCTTCTCTTAAGCCTCTTAGAGCTTTAATTTAAGCTCTTGTGAGGTTGATTACAGTGCTTTCTGTTCAACCAACTATGGAGCATAGGGTTGAGCTGCGTCAGTAGGCTATTTTATAGAGTCTTCCTTCACACTTGTTGGTAGGTCCTGTGTATCCGGTTTCTGCCGCCGGGCACAACAGAAGTTGAGCCATAGATCCACAAACATTATGATTATGTAATAAAAAAATATTTAATTAATGAACATTATCAACTTGAAAATGACAAAATGGCAAATATAAAGTCATTGTTAATAAATTTACAATATCACTTGTAGACGTAACTTTAGATTATAAATTAATATATACATGAAAAGAATCAAGTAGAAAGTAAGTTAGTATAATTGTATAAATAAGTATTTAATCAGATAAAATAATAATACACTGCCTAACTATTATTTTAACTTCGAATTATTTTCAAAAAAAAATATTAATAAATATAGAACTTAATATTCTCCCAAACAATGGCTACTCATTCAATTCACAAAGTTGCTTTGACTACAGAGATAAATAAATAAAGTCTCTATGACCTTCGAAAAACCTATTCTACTCCCCAAGATTCTTAATAGAAATCCAGAACATCTTTGATAGAATATAATCATTTGAAAATGTAATTAGCAGAACTCAAATCTAAACAAGTTCATCTATATGATGTCTTTAAACAGATTAAGTTGATCAAATAAACAAAATTAAACAAATACAGAATTCTTTACTAATATGATCAGGAATCCTCATTACAGAAAGTTATGAAAAAAATATAAAACAAAGTGATCAATAAAGTTAATGAAAAATAAACTCTTGTTACCAACCCCAGTCCATAGAAATGTAATTATGAAATCAAATGCAATAAAATAATATATGGTACTTCTTGTTGCTTACTTCAATAAAAGAGTGATAATAACGAAAACACTGTAATTCAAGCAAATGTTTGATTAAAATATTTTTGTAAAATTTATTTGTATGTTTGACTGATCTAAATAAAATATAAGATTCTTAGGTTCTAAAATGAAAAAAATGCTAAGACTATAGATTTAAATAAGTCATATTTCTTAAGTCTGCCTTTTACGTGCTAGTACAGGATTGAGCCATGCATTAAAATCCCCTGAGCAGGAGACACTAGATTTCGGTTGATGACTAATTTTCTGAATTCTTTGAAAACCCATTTTTGGTGATTCTTCTTCGATAGACTCTTAAAACACAATCACGTTTTTCTTAGAATTTTCCCTTCTCTAGTCATAAATATATACTAATAGTCCAATTCTTTTTTCCGAGGATCAGTTTTGAATTAAATGCCTAATTGCCTTAAGTATAACACTATTTTATGTTCAATTTCTAATTATTCTCTATTTGCACAATGAAATTATGGTAAAAAGCTATCCAATGATTCAGCTGATTCGGTTGGTAAACTTGGTTTTTAAAACTCCCCTAATTGAAGGAGCTCAATTTTTGATAATGACAAATCACTTCCTCTCTTTCCGTATTACATTAAAATTTATGTTAATTAATTCAATAATAAATTTCTTCTAGCACTCGGCTTTTATGTTTTGATTTTATTTGCAATGTGAATATTCAAATAAAAAAATTAAGTCATATTTAAATATTTTTATAATATCAATATATCAAGAACTCCTAACTAAGCTCACTTATTAGTATCCTCGAAGCAGAAATTAAAAAAAATATATGAACTCAGTAAGAATTTTTTTAGTAAAAATACGATATCTCATTAATGATTAATTACATTTCATAACAATTTAATACAAAATAATTCAATAAGTTAATTGAATAAATGATTGTTAATTTTAAAATATCGCATTAAGCAAGTTTAAATTTACAATTAAGAAATACTTGTTCTGACTTTTCAATTGACTATTTATTGTTCTTTTACTTTTCCCAATCTTGATATCAAAGTAAAAAATATATTCTTTATTCATAAATAAAAATGGCAAACAGAAATTTCAAAGGAAAATGACCATACTTCTTAATTTAACGAAAAATATTAAATTAATTCATGAAATCTCATGAGTATATGTTAGCAATAAATTAAGAAAAATATTTGTATTTTATTTATAATTTTATTTAATAGATAACAAACTCAAATCTAACTATTAATGGCTTACTAATAAATAAATATTAATTAATACAATTAAGTCTGAAGCAATATCTTTGTTTAATTTAAAAAATGAACAAAATTTTTAAACAATATCCCTGACTAAATCAGGAGATAATTTAAACATAAGCATGTGTTATGATGTTTATGTTAGAATACTCAGTATGCTAGTGTTAATATTTTCTTTCGATGATGTCTTTATTTTTGAAATTTAATTAATGATGATTGCTTCCCAAAAATCTCTATATTGCCAAATAGAATGGTTTATTAGCATATCTTGCATATATCGAGTTTGCTAATCTTTTGTAAACAATCCAAAGCTATATTGAAGGATTTGCTAGGCAAAAATAGCATTTTTTTTATCAGAACACTAATATTAAATTATAAATTACTATATCTAATATAGCCAAAGCAATATTAGTTGCCTGAATAAACTCTTGAAGTGTTAATTAGAATTAGCTTTTATTGAATCTATCTGATAAAAAATTAAGAAACTCCTCTTATTATTATTACGACTCTACAATATTAGCTATTTCTGTTTATAATTATTCTTCAGTTTTATCAAGGCCAACTTGTAATATCTTTGAGGTCTAAACTTACATTTAACCTTAAGAATCCATTAATTTAGTTAAAAAAGACTCAAATTCAAGTTAGGGAGGATCTTAAACTTTGGTCTTTTTTATAAATTCTTCAATATAAATTGATTAATCTTGTTCATGCAATCTCTAAAATAATTATATTTATACTTCTGACATTTTTTCAAGATCATACATGTGATTTTTGGCAATAGACGATTCATAAACAAATATTTTCAGCATGCAATCTTTGATAGTATTTAGCCTTTCTAAATTTTGTTATTATATTTAATCCATTGTTATTTCTGCTTCTTTTTCATTCCAAACAAATTCATACTCCTGTTGTAGTTCTTTATAATTAGATAAGGCCTATTGATATTCTTTTTTACTATTTTAAGCTCTATTTTCAAAGAAAATATTACTTTATTTTTTATTTATCTGCTTTTTCAGGTTAGCACACCTAAAAAACTAAATCTAATGTTCCTTCTATTTCATATTCTCTCTTTTTGTTCTTTAAAGTACTTTCAGCAATTTTAAGATCAGACTTGATTGATGTTAATTGATTATCCCATAATTTTAAGTAATCTAAGTATGGGCTTTGCTTTTATTAATTTACTGTTTGCTTTATTGAATCGATTTCTCCTTTTAGTTATTCTCCAATTTATTAAGCTAACTATGCATTGATTCCGAAAGATGAACTGAAAAATTCATTAATAGATCCCAACTTTGTTGCTAATTTTTCCAGAGCTTTTGCGTATTTCAATTCAATATCTATCCTGTCCTATATGCATTCGCATAATGTTGCACATTGTTGCCATCCTAGATTGACATTTTGGATAATAGCTGAAGCTTTATTCTTTAATTCTTTGGAATAAAACATTATTAATTTTTTAATAAATTCATTTTGTTATTTGCATTCTACATTGGGTGATTGAAAAATAAAATAAAAATGATTTATATTTAAAAAATATTATCATTTTATTGCTTAAAGCTGGGCCATGGTATTTAAGATTATCTATTCACTTTCTTTTACATAAGAAATTCTTAAGGATAGATGTTTCCTAAATTTACTGAGGAACTTTTCGGCTTCTTATTACTTATGAATTAATTCCTCAAGCAATTCGAGAAGGAGGATATGATGCTAACTCTCCTAATCGTCATATTATTGCCATTCGATTTGGTGATTTATAATTGATTAAAACTATTGAGTTTCTATTTTAACAGCTTCTGTTAAACTTTTAATCTTTTCCAATTGCTTAGAGTTTTTGCTAAGTTACTGTAATCCATTAAACATATCGCAACTAATTTTTATGATTAGGCAACAATTTTTCTATAATGAATCACGTAGTTGCTTCATTAATTCAACTATTTTAGCAATTATTTTTCTAAATTCTTGATTAATTTCACCATCATCCTCATCAGTCTATGTATCTTAATGCACTTGGGATTCTATTCTTCTTTTTTCTTCATCTTTCAAGTGTTATTCTTTTTGCTTTATAGCCCATTTTTGGTATTATTTGCTCAAAACTTCTTCAATTTTATTCATTTCCCCAGACTTTTCAATTCCATTAAATGATTAAATTGTTTCAAGAACTTCTATTTAGTATGTCCGTAAAAATTCTTATAATTTTGAAGCTAAATTCAATATTAATGTATTATTTGTTGCTGGTAGATTGGTAGTATAATTTTCCTAAAATGATTCCAAATTAAGTTCTTGCAAAAACTTTTCAAACTCTGCAATAGTTTCATGATTTTATGAGATTATAATATTTTTTTCGTCTATTTGTTTTTACATTTATTGAATTTTTTCTTCTAATTACTTTATTCTTTCATTTTATTCTTGAAATTCATTATTTTCTTGATCAACATTTTCAGGGGTTATAGATTAAGAATTTCGTGATTAAATATTTTTAGGGGGATCAATAATTTATTATTGTTCTTCAATACTTTAAAATTTCGACAATTATAATTCTTTTTAAATTTGTGTATTCTCATTTTCTTGAATTTATTTTTTACTTACTTAAAATGTATAATTTTGTTCATCTTGCTTAAAATAGGATTAATCTGACTAAGATTAATTTTAATTATCTGAATTTTTTGTTAATGGTTAGGATTTTATAAAATTATCATTTTTATTGTTATCATTCCATTTTTATTCATCCTTGATTAGTATTTCATTTTAAATTCTTGTTGATGTTTCGTTAATTTTTATATAAGGTTAAGGTATAAGATATGTTATGCTTTACTTATTATGACTAGTATTTTATGTAAACAATTAGTGTGGAGATGTATCTTATGATATTTATTGTGCGTCCTTTTATTCTCTATGTTAACCTGATAATACCTCTTAGGCATTGTTTTCTTACTTATTCTCATTTATTTGTTATTGGTCAGGATTTTAAACTGTGAATATTTCATTTTATTCTACTATTTCTAATTATTTATCTTAAGCATCATTTTCTTATTATGGAATTAAAACTTATTCCTCTTCTTCTTTATTTTAATTACCAGTTTATTATTCTTATATAACTTAGGGTTCGATCTCTTATTTATTTTTATTTTATTATTCATTTCCTAGCTTTTAAATAACAATTTCTTCCTCTCCTTCTTTATTTTAATTATCAGTTTATTATTCTTATATAACTTAGAGTTCAATCACTTATTCATCCTAATTTAATTATTCATTTTCTCGTTTTTTAATCACAATTTCTTCCTCTCCCTCTTTATTTTAATTATCACTATATTATTCTTATATAAATTAGGGTTCAATCGCTTATTGATCCTAATTTAATTATTCATTTTCTTGTTTTGATATGACAACTTCTTCCTCTCCTTCTTTATTTTAATTATCAGTTTATTATTCTTATATAACTTAGAGTTCAATCACTTATTCATCCTAATTTAATTATTCATTTTCTCGTTTTTAAATCACAATTTCTTCCTCTCCTTATTTATTTTAATTATCAGTTTATTATTCTTATTTAACTTAGGGTTCAATCGCATATTGATTCAAATTTAATTATTCATTTTCTTTTTTTTAAATGACAATTTCTTCCTCTCCTTCTTTATTTTAATTATCAGTTTATTATTCATATATAACTTAGGGTTCAATCGCTTATTGATCCTAATTTAATTATTAATTTCCTAGCTTTTAAATAACAATTTCTTCCTCTCCCTCTTTATTTTAATTATCACTTTATTATTCTTATATAACTAAGGGTTCAATCGCTTATTCATCTTAATTTAATTATACATTTTCTTTTTTTAAAATGACAACTTCTTACTCTCCTTCTTTATTTTAATTATCAGTTTATTATTCATATATAACTTAGGGTTCAATCGCTTATTCATCCTAATTTAATTATTCATTTTCTTGCTTTTAAATGACAACTTCATCCTCTCCTTCTTTATTTTAATTATCACTTTATTATTCTTATATCACTTAGGGTTTAATCTCTAATTCATCCTAATTTTATTATTCATTGTCTTGTTTTTAAAAGGCAATTTCTTCCTCTCCTTCTTTATTTTAATTATCACTTTATTATTCTTATATAACTTAGGGTTCAATCGCTTATTGATCCTAATTTAATTATTCATTTTCTTGTTTTTATATGACAACTTCTTCCTCTCCTTCTTTATTTTAATTATCAGTTTATTATTCTTATAACTTAGGGTTCAATCGCTTATTCATGTTAATTTAATTATTCATTTTCTTGTTTTT